>VKKT01002105.1:36212-46586 GCA_008038995.1 Haliotis laevigata | reverse complement strand
CATTATTTACCAGAGTGTCAGTAATGTACAAAAGAGGGTGTTAAGTTACGTTGGAAACTATTGGCCTTTCCGTCTCTTGAGTCCATATTCACTCAATAAGCGTATCCGAATCAGACACGAATTTGTACAACAAGACAGCTATGAGTAGGTTGTGCTGATGTTGCTAAAATGTGGTATCAGCTTCTTGTTTCCTTAACCTGTCAGACCTAAAGTAAGGATATATACGTTAGCGTAAGTAACCAGAACAAAGGGACCGAGTTTCGATTAATGTTGAGTACATGTATTCAAAGCTGCACACTATATTTATTTGTTTTACATTATTAAGAACTCCCAGAAGTGGTATCAGAGTGAAAGTTAAGCATGTATATTTTGAAAATGCAAAGTGTCGGAACATACGTCATTCATGATGAAATCAGACTAAAACTGAAAATATGCGAGAAAAAGGTCAGGGTTAGTGTGGATAACGGACACAAATAGTCAGTTTGCATAATTGTTATATCATAGTATGATTCCGCTTGTGTTGATGAATCATTCTCAGATTGAGAAGGGAGCTGTTCACTTAAAGGTATGTGCGTTGTGCCCCAGAGCGACACCCATTACAAATGCATAGGGGGCAAGTCTTGATCTTATTATTGTGCAGACAATTTACATAACTTCTTTTTATGTATTCACATGTCATTAGAGTAGTAATTAAGCTGTCTCCCCTAAAAATGAGTCAAAACTCACTGACTTGGTTGACACATGTCAACGTATCCCAACTGCGTAGATCGACGATTATGTTGTTAATCACTGAATTGTCAGGTGCAGACGCGACTATGTACAGACTGCCGCCATAAAGATGGAGTATTGCTTGGCGCGCCGTTCAACAACAAACCTACAACAAAACAAACAAAATGATTCACGTTACATGGACCTACTGTCGACACTTATGATACCACAACTAGCACTACAAGCTGATAAATCTTTAGCATAACTCTGGAGTAAAATGCTATTTTGTGTTAAAAAGCTACAAAAGCAAAATCTGACTTGACGGCAGATATTTAATAGTCGAACGTCCATTAGATTACAGTTTTTCCATCGTATTTTCCCTGAAAACGTAAATCGTTGAAACACGGTGACAGTTGTCGGTTAATTGACAGTTAAAGGTTGTCAGTGAGCAAGATTGGTGTGAAGAGTGAAGTTGGCGTTCAACTGCAGGGTAACACTTTCAGATAAAGGGAAATCCCGCTGGATTCATACCCCGCAGTCTATATGGAAATTTTAATCAAACTATTTTAAATTGAGGCTTTCATTTAATACGCACAAGCTTCTAACTGATAGGTTCTTAAATCGATGAAATTGGAAAAAAGAACTGAACTGACGTATGTTCAAAGGCCAGCTTCGTCTCCAGTAAAACAGGTTGTGTATTAGGTGTGTTGGGGAATACCGTGTATTCAGATACACAACACAAACACGTGTGTATTGTTCTTTGAGAATAAGAATGATAAAACCTCTTTGCCAAACTGAAATTAACCACAACCTTACCTTACAACACATTGTGTAAATATCAACAAATTAGATTTTTTTTTGTAAAAGGATAGCTTTTAATAATAAATAAATCTGTACATGGTCGACATTCCTTCTCATAAGTGTAAATATAACAGATTTGGGGTAAACATTTACGTTCATAACGGAAAAGAAAAAGACTGCGCCTCAAACAACCGGACAAATAGTTCGATTCTTAGTTCGGTTACATAGCTTGTAACAAAGTTCAAATGGTGAGAACATAAAATATATAAGGATAAATATGTCACAACTGTCATTTTTCCTTTGCAGTGAAAGAAGTTAGATTCGGAATTTTTCGTTTTCATCGTTTGCGTAGATACATACTTGTATTAAAATGAAATGCCTATCGAGTGCGAATTTGGGCATAATTCTTTCGGGGCGCCAAATTGAGTTTGCACATACAGATGCGTATCATGAATTGAAGTGGGACAATTCATTTGCGAGCATTGACCATGTGTGTTGTGAGGTATATAAANTTGTGCCCCAGAGCGACACCCATTACAAATGCATAGGGGGCAAGTCTTGATCTTATTATTGTGCAGACAATTTACATAACTTCTTTTTATGTATTCACATGTCATTAGAGTAGTAATTAAGCTGTCTCCCCTAAAAATGAGTCAAAACTCACTGACTTGGTTGACACATGTCAACGTATCCCAACTGCGTAGATCGACGATTATGTTGTTAATCACTGAATTGTCAGGTGCAGACGCGACTATGTACAGACTGCCGCCATAAAGATGGAGTATTGCTTGGCGCGCCGTTCAACAACAAACCTACAACAAAACAAACAAAATGATTCACGTTACATGGACCTACTGTCGACACTTATGATACCACAACTAGCACTACAAGCTGATAAATCTTTAGCATAACTCTGGAGTAAAATGCTATTTTGTGTTAAAAAGCTACAAAAGCAAAATCTGACTTGACGGCAGATATTTAATAGTCGAACGTCCATTAGATTACAGTTTTTCCATCGTATTTTCCCTGAAAACGTAAATCGTTGAAACACGGTGACAGTTGTCGGTTAATTGACAGTTAAAGGTTGTCAGTGAGCAAGATTGGTGTGAAGAGTGAAGTTGGCGTTCAACTGCAGGGTAACACTTTCAGATAAAGGGAAATCCCGCTGGATTCATACCCCGCAGTCTATATGGAAATTTTAATCAAACTATTTTAAATTGAGGCTTTCATTTAATACGCACAAGCTTCTAACTGATAGGTTCTTAAATCGATGAAATTGGAAAAAAGAACTGAACTGACGTATGTTCAAAGGCCAGCTTCGTCTCCAGTAAAACAGGTTGTGTATTAGGTGTGTTGGGGAATACCGTGTATTCAGATACACAACACAAACACGTGTGTATTGTTCTTTGAGAATAAGAATGATAAAACCTCTTTGCCAAACTGAAATTAACCACAACCTTACCTTACAACACATTGTGTAAATATCAACAAATTAGATTTTTTTTTGTAAAAGGATAGCTTTTAATAATAAATAAATCTGTACATGGTCGACATTCCTTCTCATAAGTGTAAATATAACAGATTTGGGGTAAACATTTACGTTCATAACGGAAAAGAAAAAGACTGCGCCTCAAACAACCGGACAAATAGTTCGATTCTTAGTTCGGTTACATAGCTTGTAACAAAGTTCAAATGGTGAGAACATAAAATATATAAGGATAAATATGTCACAACTGTCATTTTTCCTTTGCAGTGAAAGAAGTTAGATTCGGAATTTTTCGTTTTCATCGTTTGCGTAGATACATACTTGTATTAAAATGAAATGCCTATCGAGTGCGAATTTGGGCATAATTCTTTCGGGGCGCCAAATTGAGTTTGCACATACAGATGCGTATCATGAATTGAAGTGGGACAATTCATTTGCGAGCATTGACCATGTGTGTTGTGAGGTATATAAAATGCTGATTTGGTTTACTGAAAAATGAAAATATGAGACACCAAGCAAAGACTTACTTCTTAAGTGTAAACTGTGTATAGCCATGGTAGGATTTGCAGTCACCGATTTCCAGTGATCCATTCGCATAATTGCCACAGTTATTTGCTTTTATTCCTAGTGGAATCCGTTTCTTTGGATAATCGAGTCTTGCAAATATATGGAGTTGACATTTTGTGTTCCAGTGTAAACGATATCGTCTGTTCGTGAAGAACACGAATTAAACTCTCTGTTTGATGAACAAAAGACCACCCACCAATTGTCTATTGCTACGATTCCATTAAAATACAGAGGGTTGCTATTTTGTATATGATTATTAAGCACAATATGCACAGGCTTGCTTACAGCAAAAGCAATGCAGGTTGCACAATGTTGAAGATTCTTGAAAACCAATAAAAACGTATCTGCTTCTAGTTAGAAATGTGGCGAACACATCATACATTTTCTAATGAAGCAATATTTGCAAGATCGATATTTCTCCTCTGGTGTCTTTTTATTACGCACGACAGTGTAAATATCATAGTTCTTCGCTAATGATTGAAAACAACCAAATAGCAGCATGGCTCCAACTTTGACAACATACATGTGACATGTATCACAATTAAATTGCTGAAAAAAGGAGACTAACCAAACAAAATTGAATGATATCAATATTGGCAGATTTTTCATCGGTGAAACAAATTATCTCATGTTTTAGTTTAGTGTAACACCGGGAGGCCACCTGCATTGTGAAACAGAGATGTCTTCACTTTATTGACAGACAGCTGGTACAGCTGTTTTGGGGTATTATCAGGCATTGTAAATATTGGTAACACTGTTTTTTGCAGGGAATTTATCAATGACATTAACGGCTATGTATGGTGCAGTCATTAACCACAAGTGAAGCCAAACTTAGATGTGTGTTTACCATGTACGCGTGTATCATATTGATTTTACGCTTTGCAAATTAGAGAAATATATGTAGTCACACATAATGATCGTTTTAAGACATGCACTTGTGTCAAAGTGTGTGTTTTTCCACGCCATAGTGGTTATATATCGCCCATAGATTCACAAGCTACGATTATAAGGTATTCAAACTGACAACTGGCGTTAGTTCGTTGAAACGTTACTTGTTATACAGTTTCCGACTAAAATATGTAGCAAGTAAAACGCAGTTCGTTATATCGGTCGTTGGTTACAAGTGTATTTTAATGCGGGCTATTAATACTAATTGTAGTATACTGGGAAAGAAACTGTCAAGTTTAGGAAGATTGGTTATGTTTGACTGATCTGTTATATTCAGTTAACCTTTCGTCAGCGTGAAATATGGGATCAATTCCGTGTCTGTAACGTGCACCTCCCATGAGTACATGTCATGTCAGGAGTTTCGACCTCATCACCGCACTACTCCCAACAGAGGCAAAACTCAGTTACTGACTACACTGTTACGTAAAAACGAAGTTTCAATTTGTTATAACAAGCAGATTACTCGATCTGGTAAACGTAGAGAACTTAGGTTTGTTCCAGTTGGCTTGTGTGTTGCCAACTGTACAACATCTGTATTCTATTTGTTGGCCAAAGAGAGTTTCACTTTGTGAATAAATACCGTGAATTAAACTTGTGCTTGGCCATTGGCGTCCATTTAGTGATGAATAACAAATCAATTGTCATGAAACAAAACCAACCTATTTCATTTAGCAGGAACATTATTGTCGGATTAACAGGCTATGAAGTGTTAGGTTGAAAACGGTATATGCAAAATGGCTGTGTATAAATTATGTTTCCGCCAACATATCGCCAACATATCATATAAATGACATATTTTGCTTGAACAAAAAGACTAATAAAATGCGCTGTTCGATCAACAAATGAATATTCATTGATTTTCCCATGGTTGCAGTACATTGACAAACAATGTGTTGCTATTGTCGTTGATAGTAGAATACCCAACGAGGACTAAACCGTTTGCCGCCGAGACGGCAGTGCAGATTCCACTGTGATGTGTTTTTATGCAAACTGAATAACCGGTGCTATTCAGTGGAGGAAGAGTTTTAGTTTAGTTTTACACCGCGCTCAGCAATATTCCAGCTATATGGAGTGGAGAAAGAACTAGGCCTTACCCTTTTCCCTGGTGTCATCAATGATTTTCAGCAATCTTTTCACATACTTTTCATCACTGTGTTGCTTGTTATGCTCAATTGAATCGTTTAATTTTTTTTGGCAGGTAATTGCGATAAATTCTCTCGCGCTGAAGTTTTGAATTGAATACGATAGTTGTAGAAATGAGATGAAACGTAGATAAGCACTTTTCGTGCAATTGATCAACCCGAACCTAACAAAAATTATCTGAAGCAGAAATATGTGCAGAATCTCTGTTTCGTCCTCGTGTGTCAATGTTAACCAAGGCAGTCTAAATGTGTTTGAAAAACTAACTCCGGACCAATATAAAGTGTGCATAAGTTGGTTGGGCTTTCATATTGGACAGAAACTGAAGTATCTTGTTAACGGTGATTTAAGAAAGGGTTATAAAGTTAAATAAAAAAGGATTGTTTCTTCAGCTTTATGCAGGCTTTGATGATATTGCAATCCCATCACTTCACATTATTCACCACGCATTTCGTACTTACACCATACTTATCTTGTCTTTGAGTCATTAATTATTCTCAACGTTATTTCTATTCAGTAAGTCGTAAAGTGTAATAAAGGCTTTTTAGAATATAGTGCTGATAAAATATATCATATTTAGACTACTTATAGTCGTACTGAATTTGTATAACCTCTTCGTACTGACAGCATATGCTCTGCCTACTTGTTTCACAGGACCAACGATACATTGGTTTCTGGGGCTCCTTCTAAGCCCGTACTGATGTTCCAATCTACATAATATCTACCCTTAATCTGTTCCTTCAGCTACATACAACGTGATTGTAATATAACTTCAAAGCTTTGATCATCTTTCAAGCACTTTTTGTCTGCCTAAAGCGGATGTGGTCTTATTCTTGTATACTTTAATCATAGCTGTTTTACCCAAGCAAATAATTCCTCAGGAAATATCTTTCTTTTGTGAAGGTTTGTGAAAGTGCTGACGAAGTTACATTAACAGACAACTCATACTGTTTCTGACAAGAAGATACAACATACTGTGTCCTTCAATAAGATGAAACATACTGATTTCGTCAAGAAAATGAAACACTGATTCTTTCAATGTTGAATTAAACCGATTCTGTCTAAAGAAGAAGCATTATGATTCTGTCAAACAGGTGCAACTTGGAGATCCTCACAGGGATCAAACATACGACTTCTGTCAAGAACAAAAAGCATAGTAATTATGTCGAGAAAATGCAGCATTCTGATTATGTCCAACAAAGCAGAGAAGCCGATCTGAAGTATGTATCCAGACTTTAGGGTCAGCATAGGCTGGCTCCGACGTGAGAGGATGTTGCGGGCCATGATCCACTCCATGCGTACATGTCTGAAAGTTATCTCTGGCAGATGTAATACCAGAAACATAGCATGTAAAGACGCATGTCAGATGAAAGAGTACTGCCACTACAATTAGAAATCATTTCTCTCCAAATAAGATTAAAAAGAGTTGTCTGTCAGATATCCGTGTAGTAATCTCAAATGCAGGGCTCACACACGTCACAAAGATTTAATTTCAGATCTTTGTGTCCCTTCCTCTGAATATGGAGGAACATGTATAACGTGTGGATATAAGCGTTGCGTCTTTTGCAGACATTTGTTCTCGTCACGCGGCACCTAATGCTAAAAGAGGGGCGGAAGGGTAGCCTAGTGGTTAAAGCGTTCGTTCGTCACGCCAAAAACCGGGTTCGATTCCCACATGGGTACAATGAAGCCCAATTCCGGTGTCCCCCACCGTGATAGTACTGGAATACTGCTTAAAGCGACGTAAAACTAAACTCACTCACTCATAATGTTAAAAGTGCGATATAAGGTTTTAATAATATGGAAAGTCTTCTTGTTGTTTTACATATTTGTGTGAGAAAAGTGGCAGATAAGATGAACAAGTCTTTACGTTAGCTAAAATGGCGGACGTCAGTGTACTTTGGCAGATGTATGAGAGAGTCATTTCTACGCGAAATAGTTTATGCAATACTGGGTTCCAAGATGCCATAGAAATAAGAGGGAAACGAGAAATCCGTGAACAGTATCCAGGGCATTCATTTGCCAAGTGCTTGGGACTCAATCTTGTGATTTTCAATATTTTCTTTGGGAAATGTTGTCGTATACCTTGATCGCTTCTTATCAGGGCCATCTATCAATTAACACTCACCCACATCTCATCATCCAGCTTCTATTAACTAACTGGATTCAAAGTAATTTTTACTTATTTTGTCAAATAAACAGTCCTTTGTTCATGTTGTTATCCATTGTTATCTTGCTATGTACACAGATAAAGAGTGCATACACTGACACATGTGAATGTTGAGTGCAGCGTTGAGCAACAAAAAAACAACAACAAACAAATCATGTTGTTACATGAAGAACGAGTAAGCATAAACTTCAAAACGTCGTGAGTGTAGCATCTTCAGCCATTTCCTTAGGTAAATTGCATTTGGATAAACGAACAAAAAACAATTGTAACTTTTCATAATATTCAAGTTATATCACGACGACATCAGCTTAACGTTTGTGTGTGCGTCCGCGCTTGTGTGTGTTATGGGATGTTTTAACCACAAAGACAAAGAAGTTATGCCCTCGAGGAAGTAATGGTGAACCTACACTTAGCGCATTGAACAATATTTCAGTTTTCTTGTGTCAGCTTTATGGGCCTGAAAAGCCTGAAAAGATGCAGGTCCAGAGGTATCTAGAAACCAAAAGTTCAAACCCACAAAGATCGTGTGCCCAAGGGACGGAACTCTTTACAGAGAATTGCAGCGCCAGAACCATAGAAGTCTTCCAAACCAATGTTACGCATTGTCAATTGACATTTGATACAGTTTCTGAAACTCACCCCACAACTAGCTGCTTCCGACACACTTCCAAGAAATCCGAATAGTGATATCAAGACCACCAACCAAAAGTGTATTATTTCTGGAAGACGGCAAAACGTCTGGTTCTGTTTCATCAATATACATGAACACAATCTCGAGCAGCCTAAAGAACAGATTCCCTTCATTTCGAAAAGTCAACATTATCAAATCGAGTATAAAAACCACCAAATACCGATTGTTTAGATCACTGGTTAAATATAGATTGTCGTGCACATTTGTTCTGTTGCCGTTTCGTATTTGTTTCGAAAAGAATAGTGACGCCTCTCCTAGCCTAGGGTGCTTTGTTTTCAGACACCTGTTGTTCAATCTTGGTTCCGTGTTTTCTTTCACAATCAGTTGAATAAAATTCATTCATTATAACAGGCGTTGTCAACATTCTGTCGCCTCCCCAGAGGCCCTTTGTCTTCTCCTTAAGGATTGATTTGATTTCTTTCGCTTTCCAAGGTTGCTCAATTTAAACCGATATTTCCGAAAACGATTCATATGTACTCAGTTATAACTTTGCATAATTCATTTAGATGCTGTTGTTTTGTTTTGTGTTGTTTTTGCCAACATTGCCTCGAGATTGTAGCTTTTTGAATAAGTTCCCAGACTTGCCTGTCATTTGAATTTGGCGGCATGTAAAATTTCGTGTTAAATGGTATGGTCTAAGGGAAGTTCGAAATCCTCTTTTCATATAATCGTTAATAACCATCCTTTTCTGATTTATCTGCAGACAACATTCAGACAGATTTCTGAGCTACCAATATATCTCAGCCCAAACGAAACCCAAAGACCTGAATTTCTCGACTGTCATTACGCACAGATTCATTTAACCAAGTGTCTGTGAAATAAAGTCGCAGATCTCCCAGAATCCGCGCATATATCTTTCTGAAGCCGCTACTTCGCCTAGCTTATTTCGCAGTAAATGCACATTTGATTGCACTATTCTAGGTAAGGAAGTTCTGGTGTTGCAGCCTCTTATTAGTCGCCTCAGAGCGCTCGTTTTCCTCTTTTTAACGATTTTCATGTCGTTTGAACATTTTGGTGTTAGATACAGGTTGTAATCGCTTTCCAATGCAGATACTTCATATGCAAGCGTCGACGTCTGTTCATGATTTTGTGCATGCGTATCTCTTGTGTTAATAGGCAACAAAAGTGACAAAACCCTTTCCACCGCCAAATTAAATCTCCGCTAAAACCAGAGTGGATTTACAATCTCAATGATAGCATGAACATGTGTTTAAGAATCAATATCAGAATAGTGCTAATACCAAAGCAACACTAAAAAGCCACACATCATTGCCACCCCGCTACTAACAAAGATGAAGTCTGAAGGACTTAATCTACTTCTTTAATTTGTGGTTTTATTTTCTGCTGCATAGTACAAGTGAATCAATCATAATTCTATAACCAAATGCAATAGACACCGACATGTATACATACTAAACAAACCTAGATAGTTATCATCTAAATTAGCTGTACGTGACAATTTGCCCAAAATGTGTTCAAGACGTTCTTGCTAGCATTTATGTATCCGAGTATTTGTAGTGATGTTGTGTAAGTTGATAAAACGTACGCGGTTTGTTCAAAAAATCTGTAGCTATAAATCTTGTACTTTGAAACAATGATTAGTGCAGTTTTATGTTGGAATTCAGTGATAAATAGCTATTAAGACAGCGGGTTTAGTCATTTTTTGTCCAGTATTTTATTTACTATCCAGCCTTATAACTCAACCAGAAGAGAGTTCACAAAAAGAAGATCTAATCCTGCTGACAGATGAATTACTTCTGTGAATCAACTGTGTATGATTTAAGTTCAGAAACGCACCATTGATACGATGCCCAACGATGTTGAATTCAGCTCCGTTTTTCGTCACTGTAAGGTTGATGCCAT
>VKKT01002105.1:14457-28278 GCA_008038995.1 Haliotis laevigata | reverse complement strand
ACGTAATCTTGCGCTTTATGTTAAACACGCTGTTTTCCTTAGAAGCAATATCTTATCTGAACTGTAATTTCATTGTGTAATGTCTGTATATATGTGCTGTATATATACTTGTATTACTTGTATATGGGCCGGAGGCCTTAAGTACAATAAATATCTTTGACTTTCACTATATATAAACACAACGTTTCGGAGTATATCCTTACACCAGTTAACTGTCGGTCTCCAATGTTGAGCTTCCACCTTTGTTTTCTATTACTTTTGTTGTTCTTACGTGTACAAATGTCTGTCTCATGGCATTCATTCACCCGATGAAGGAGTAATGATGATACGCTCCGAAACGTGTTCCTCTTAATACAAAAGTTGACGCCAATAAAACTCTCTTCCTTATGTGTATCACTATTTACATATAATTTGCTGGTGTACTTGGTGTCAATTTGCTCTGCATTCTTTTGAATAGAAATGCAATAGACATTGGTGTCTTTAGCTTACACTGGCCATTCCTTCATACAGAGACATGTTTTAGGTCTTACATCTGCATACATCAACGCATCTTGCATGCATTATGCGTTACACGACCCCTCTCAACATAGCTTTGATGCTGCTTGTAATCCGTATGATCTTTTAAAGTGTTCTGGACTACATTATCAGTTCGAATTATTTTATTCAAAGTATTCAAATTTCACTCATTATGTCTCAAAACGAACTAACGTATATCAGTCTAATAGTTAATACTTACTTACTTGTGCACCACACGAGTTTCAATTACACACATGACGCTAACTTAAATCTAGAAGAGAACTGCTGTGATTTATTGATTCTGGGTTTTCCAAGTCACGGGGCTTGTTTTGTGCACCGTACCTAATCATGAATTGTCTAGCGCAGCCATTTCTGGTTATATCCAAGCAAGGCAAACAATATTTGAAATAGCACCACCTCCCTAGCAACCAACGTCAAATATTCAGACTCTCGTGTCATTACGGTCTTTCAGATCTAAAGACAATCCCAACAATAAGATTAAAGCCACATAATCTTCGTCTCATATCAAGAGGTAATCAAACCATGTACCTTTCTATAGCGTATGCCGGGAGCATCATAATAGCCCAATAAAAGTATTATATCTTGATCGGCACCCCCATTATCGGCCAAACCAATGTAAAAACTTCAAGCAACTTCACTTCGTAGAGATTGAATTTAATGTTTGTATACAGACCCTTACTTTGTATATTTTCGAGAGCGTCGGAGAAACCTGCGTGTGTCAAGGAAGTAATTATGGTTGGCGAGATGATTTGTGGTGATTAAAGTTCGGTTAGTCGGTTTTCTGAAGTTGTTGTTGCCCCGATGCTCTATTCCGTTTATATGATTGACAGTGCGTCTGATCATCCTGATCATCGTCTACAGTTTTGTGATAATATAGAAATCGTTAATGCCAAAGAATAAACAGTTTCAAATGGACGTCGAAACTTACCAGATGTAATGTGATGAAAATGATACAGTGATGAAAATGATATGTGACTATCACAGGCAGTTAGTGATAATACCAAGTGTTCTCGAAGGATATCCTTGTCTGCAAAACCACTTACACAATATTCTTAATCACCCGTCTAAATACTCACTCAAAATAATAGCTATCAACACACATGATATAATAACAGTTTATTAGCATTTTAAACAATCAAACACATGTTGTCATGTTAACATGGCTCCTCTATCACCTGTATCTTGTTGTAACTACTATTACAATATAACTCACTGGGAATAACAATTCATAATAGAAGCAGTGAACACCATTTGTCAGGGATTCGTTGAGTATTGGATTTGTCCATGTGACATTGTCTTAGAAAGAACAACTAGTTTGGATGTTCAGTTATATGTTTGGTACTTTGATAGAAATAGCATTTATCTTATATTATTAGTGTTATACGATATTTATATAGCCCACATATCCAGGCAACTAGTGCTTGCTCAAGGCGCTGGTATATTTTCCCTCGATCATTGGATGTCAATCTCAACGGCACATCGTGTTATCAATCTCAACTCCCTGGGGAGTATGCAACTCTTGCAGCCACTAAGCGCACCGAGTTATTGTGGGTTTCTCATCCTAACGAGGTACCCATTCACAGCTGGTTGGACAAGGACACATTGTCGCAGTACTTGTATCACTTTATACATGTACCAAATCCGATGAAACAACGTTCAACCCAATTCATCTATTGTTTTCCTCTTAGGAACAGAAATATGGACACTTTAGTGTGTTTCAATGCATTGTTTGTACATGTGACAGTATTTCAATCAATCAAAGTATGAAAGTTGATTCTACCGTGATGTTTGTTTCTTTCGAAACCTAAGCAGCCTATAAACCATACTGTGTATGGACTTAACTTGTGATGCCCAAGTAATCTACATTTGATGAGTACAACTTATACCAATAGCGTCTTGAAACATACAAGTTTTGGAGTTGATCATAAAGTTTTAACGAATTGTTAAAACAGAATCAAGACACCACATGCAAGTAGAAATGTAAGGTGTTCAGTATAAGACATACTGGTCGTTGATTGAGAACATCACAAAACAAAACATTGTAAACCGTAATAAGAAAATATAGCTTTTCGTTTACATTTTCTAACGACAATCCATTAGAATACCTCAAAGTAAAATTTATACATCAAGATGTATACTTTCAAAAGATTGTCGGAAAAAGAAAGCATAGGGGAATATCCGATGGTGGCTGAAATTCAAGAAGAAGGAAATGGTACTTCGATGGTAATGTATTTGGTACCTAAATCATAGTTGTGATTTGGACGTGATGTTTCAAGTTTTTCAGCGCCTGTTTTCAGACCTGTACCGTCTATAATTTCGTGGGTTTCCTATCCGATTTTCAAATGTAAGTTTTCTTATCAAGTTAATTCGTAAGAGTAAAGGGGCTGTGACAAAGCAATACTCAATCATGGGCGTGGACATTCGGTGGTCAAGCCGCCAAGCCAGTTTTCCGGATCGTGATATTTTGAAAATGTGTATGATGTATTGATTTCAATGTTTTAACTAAATGTGTGCTTTCGTGGAATTAAAATGAACATTATACCGCGATCAGCAGTGTCAACAGGATCATCAGAATTCACAGAGAGAGAATATTGTTCCTCTGTTGATTTTCATGATCTTAGATGGGTCAGATTGGACAACACGCGTACCAGAATGTCAGGGAGTATGAAAAGTTGATATATTTAATGGTATAACGTAGATAAGGTAAAATGTTACTTGAATCCATCATACTTACACCACTGTGTTAATAGGAATTATTAGTCAACAACACATGGAGTTACTTTGAAGAGGAAATAACAATTACACAGTCAGATGTTGATTTTGAAAGATACCCAGCGTTGTCACAGGTAACACATTGTCTGAACCAGCAGACCAAAACAACATTGAGCAATGTTCAATATACGAGGAGTTTGCATACCAAGTCATGCCATGTACACATGGTCAAATATCAAAGGCTCTACCGTACATAAAAGTAAACTAATGGTAATCGTGTACTTTATCCGTGACCAAGGGCAGTAGTAGTTGATACGATTCTGTACCGATGGCTGAAGGGCTGAAACAAATCCATTCTGTCGACAAACGTTGTATACCAACATTGTAGACAGGTTCTCTCTGCTGAAGCCATCTCTTCTCATACAATGAACCATTTGGCTTGATTGCTCGAAAGCTAGTGTAAGCATATGTTATGTATGTACAGTCATTTTAGGGAAAAGTAACATGTTATTCTCTTATATATATGTAACATCAAATGTTAGTATATAAGGCCCCAAGATAGTTTACACATTCGTCTTAATCGCTGCCTTCTTTTCAAACCAATGGAAATTGGGTGTAGAGTGTTTGTTGTTGGCCTGGTTTGTTGGTTGGCAAGTGGATGTTGATGTGGATGTTGATGTTGAAGTGGATGTGGATGTGGATGTCATCTTGGTGAGATTGGTTGGGGGTGTTCTTGTAAGGCACACATTATAATATTTCAGCAAGAGAACGATCTGTCAGGCCTCAACTTGTCTGCATCGCATCTGTACTCTTTATGGCATTGTCAAACCATTCTGGACAGGTATGTTTTGTTCAAAATCAATAGACTGTCAGTTCCTAATTATTGTCAAAACTTAATACTCTAATTGTAAAATATAACCTTAAGCTGATAACCAGTGTACGACTTTGAACCTCTGTTATCATAAGATGTGTTTTGCATTATAAATAGTTTATATTGCAACGCAAAACCATTTCGAACATTTACACAAATCTTAAACTGCTACTTCTGTATCTACCGGCTCGTCACTGTTACAAATATAGCTTTTGTTTTTATCACAATATATCTTTAAGTAAATGGGTCTATTTTGCGTAAAGGTCAAGTCAGTTGTTCAGGAAATGGAGATGCGTGTATGGTAGGGTTCCATTGTGGGGCAGAAATGTTCAATCCCATTGTTTCACCACGTATATATCAGATTCCCATTGTGACGTCTATCAGATAAAGATCAATGCGTTCGTTCGTGTTTCATTTCAACTCTCTCATCCCTTGGTCACATTTATAGTCTGTTTGCAGTGAAAACGTACCGGTTAATTTCACTAAATAAAAAAGTAAATCGAATAAAGTGAAATTAATATTGCGAATCGTCACAATTTTTACCTTGCCAATTGAACATTTAAATCTCAGACTTTTATTCATCTTAGGATAAAAGTTGTTAAACAAACGATGATACATTGAAATCGCTATTATTGGTTTGTACTACAAAGGGGTAAGAGCAGTAGTTAGAACCGTGAAACAAATGCACGTGCGGTTCGTGATGAGCGTTAACTTAGACCAACTCTACTTGTCCTCGGTGTTTCATTTGATGTGCATATCCCCTTGTAATACAAGCCAATAATAGCGATTTGAAACTATGATCGTTTGTTAAACAACTTTTATCCTAAGTTGAATAAAATTCTGAGATTTTAATGTTCATTTGGCAAGGTAAAATTATGAGGATTCGCTATCGTAATTCCACTTTATCCGATTTACTTTTTTGTTTAAATTGAAATTCATCGGTACGTTTTCACTGCAAAAAGACTATACGTATTTACGTGAGGTTACTTTTAAGTCTTGGGTTCGTATACATAAACTATATACAATAGTTTCATAATAAGACGTTTGTGCGCACGACGTAGTATAGTCTACGCCTTACAGAGAGCTTAAAATCTGATCTGGAATGGTTGTACCATGCATCTTAATTTTACGCACCATGTGTGTGCTATAGTAACGGAATGAATGTCGTCTACATATGTAAGGCATGCATATAGATAAAGTAACATGCATGGATAGCGCCATTGTTGAGCGAAGAACACTGCAAGAACACCTTTGGTTTCCAAGATAATATCGCAATGAAGGAAGGGTATTCCATGTGATGTTTAAATTGTTGGTCAGTAGTATTTCACAGGGGGCGACAAATATAGTGTAATCCTAGAATCACATACACGTTGTCTTGATGTGAGCAACGTCACAAGATCTTTGTTCCCCACCGTCTGAACTATGGCGTTCGCCCAAAAAGGTATCTTTAGATGCAAACCTTACTCTGAGTTTGAATCCATTTTTATTTTCCTCGGTGATGATAACACCTTTCACCCTTTCATGTGAGCTACTACTTGATGTTGAAGCGGGATCTCTATATCGTGCGGAGAATGCAGAGTGTCGTTTAGCGTTCGTGGCTTGATAATCCTCTGTCACAGACATACACTCGGTCATGCCGTTACTCTTCAGGCTTGTGGTCCGAATTAGCTTATTAGGGCAGAAAACTTCCATTAATCCTCTCTTGAGTTTGATGTTAAATATTCCATACAAAAGCGGATTAATAGCACTCTGTAGCAATGCTATTGTTTCGGCAAACGCCATAACAGATTTGGGAATCTTGTACTTATATTCACTGTACACCCGTATCAAGGTCGTAACGAAGTAGGGAGTGTAGCACGCAATGAAACTCGCAATGATGCTAAAGGTCATCTTAATTGTCTTTATCTTTGCTCGAGGGATGGCTTTATTGTCCGCTATCGAACGCCGTAGGGTGAGGTTGCTTTCTTTCGATGCTGCAATATCCCTTCCCTGTCTCCATACGACAAGAACTACATTAATGTAACAGTAAGAGATGAACACAGCTGGTACAACAAGAATATAGGAAGTCATGAAGGAGAAGTATAGCTTCCTCTGCCACCAGGCCGTATAGCCTGCACTGGAACACTTCAATTTATGCGTTTCTTTATCCTCGGTCTGGAGGAAGATAAACATTTGTGGAATAGCCAACACAAAAGCAGAAATCCACGAAGCCACAATCATCTTCTTAGCACGAGACGTTGTAGCACGGTACACAAGCGGTTGACAAATTGCCATGTATCGGTCGAAGCTCATTGCTGTCAGTATGAATGTCGTGCTGGCCAACGTCACGATCTGTATGTAGGTGAGAATCTTACACGCAGCTGGTCCAAGGACCCATTGTCCAAAAGCCACAAATAGAATCTCAGTTGTCATTGTACAGAAGCACACTGTTAAATCCCCAATAGCTAGATTCACGATAAAAATATTCACTCGACTGTAGCGCTTTCGGTAACGGCTACAAGTCAGCACTATGATTATGATAGTGTTTCCAACTAAGGTCAATAGCATTATAAAAAGAAGGGAGACAACTCTTTGAATAACATCCGGTGTCCATATTGGTTCCTCCATTGCTGTTCTCTGTCCTGCACCTCGCCCCATGATGTCACTGCAGTTGACTGCTCCGTTGCACAAGTCCTCGTCACTCTGTGCGAGGAAGGCCATAGAGGAATATAGACTGGTGTTATACGCCATGGTGTCAGTCATTTTCCTGAAAAGATAAACACATATTTCATTATTGTTAAAATGGAAATGCCAGCCTATTGTTGTTGGTGTAAAATAATTATGTATAAAGTTGAAAACTACATTCAATGACGCAAACACACATGACAGGGATGCAACCCCCAAGCCATAATCCACCGGTTCTGCAATAACTGTTTCGGACACTTTCACTATCACCGATATCACTATCACAACGACTTTAAGCCACTGCGGCTTTCATTCCAACATATGTTACGGTTTGACAATACTTATTCCAGACTCTGTGAATACTATAAATACCTGAGTAAACAAGTTACGACCACCTGCATGGGATCTTGCACTATATAATACCGTTACATCTTGTATGATTGTAAGTAACACATTCATATATATTCATCACTAGTTTGCTGTAGTCAGCGTATGGAATGAAATGAGAGTGCGCATTGTAATAATGGCATAATTCTATTCAATGATCAGTCAAGTAAATAAATATCTTTTTCAATCTCCAAAGTGAATGAAAAATACACGTGTTTATTGAAACGTTCTCTGATCGATGTCTTATATAATGTTCTCGCACGCAATTATTGTCTTCTATTTTCAGGTAGTATTTGCTTGTACATGAATTGCTCTGATAACTTTAACCAAATAATACCACACAAATGCAAGATTTGAGCTTCACTGTCGTGTTATGGAAAAGAGTCACGTCCTCGTTCACCACTGTATTAGTATCCAACAAATATGATGGATAGGTATCCTGTATGCTGTATGTGTATCATACTTATTGTTTGCACAAAATGAAAAGCTTCACACAATGCCGGATATGTATTAGGTCACATGATTAGTGTCAACCCGAAGTGAAGCCTTAACACATTTCTTGTATTCGCCTGGAGATTGTAATATGTATCCAAACATCAGTCGGCACTTATTTAACGACAAAACATTTAACTTTATTTCTTCCCACTTCCATAAGGAAAACGTCAAAGATATAACGGAACATGATTTTTCATGTTATTCCTACGTTTTTATGTCTAAAACTTTTTTAAACTCTTGAAACATAATCTCGTCGATGTGAACTTTTCATTTTGATCTAAACAAAGATGTTTATCAGTAATTTGAGTTGTTGGCAAAAATAGTTAACGTTTTTATAAAAATCAAACGGTTTCCTGTATCTGTTGAGAGTCTTTTTACAATACCTGTTTTTTCTGCATTTGACATTTTATTTACAAACACAGATGTACTTGTGTTATATCTCTTCTGTTTGAGCAATCTTTTCTATGGAATGCTTCTAACATGTATTAAGTACTTTCCGACAGTTATGTTGAGTTAATATAATAGCCTAAGGCCTTTCCCCGTCACAGGGATATGCTCAAAGTGCTATTATTGTTACCCAGGATAGCCCAAGCTGTCTGTGAGGTGAATCGTCACATGCCTTTCCTACCGGGTATCCATTTTCTGCTTGGTGAACAGAGACAATTTTGAATAAACTCTCTTGCCTAAGTCGAGACTACATGTTCACATGTGCTTCGTCCTAGAAACTCTCAGGAGTCAAGTTGCCAAACACGGGCACAGATATGCATCCAAGGACTCTCCACGCTCAACGTTGCTTAACCAACTAATTTGTGATCTGAGCTCTATGCACAGGACCACACACCACCAGAACGGTGGTTAAATTTAGAACATCGATACCACAGCGGTGGTGCGTTAAGAACATCAGGTGTTCTTCAAACCGTTTGCGACCAGTATTACTTCGGAATTCCTTCCCACATTCAGCAGAATATATCACTGGAACACTGTTCAAAGCGACATAAGAACCAAGTCACTCATGCAATGTAGATTCTCATATTGTCACGCACAAATGGACACTGTGACTATATACGTCCTCTCACTTCCTGGTAACGTGTACAGATAGAACAAGTGGATTCGTGTTTACTGAAGCTTGAAGCCGTAGGTGTAATACAGAGCATAACATATACGCACTTGTAGAAGCACTCATGTCTGGAGAGGTCTGCTGGCGAATGACGTGTGATGTATATAAAACGCGCTTTCGCAATGGCTTTGCTAATAATTATGAGCGGGGAACTAGATAGTTAGTTCATGTTGAGCACACACCATCATTACAGGATCGTTATCGAACTGGGATTCATGAAACATGTACCATTGATGTTGTCAAACAGTATCGTTCAGTCGATATATACACTTGTCAGCAAGCGATATTTTCCATTACAGACAGCGAGCTCTGTTTAAAAACATTAATGCAGCCATGATGCCGACATAGACCACAAAAGATGCTGGTTATGATTAGGTAATGATTGTAAATAAATTCATGAGTTGTTGTTCCAGTTGAAGGTTCTGTGTCGCGTCTTATTCCGTGTGAGTCAGTGGTAGCATGATCTGCATGACCGTTACACTTTCTCGTTTAATATCCGTGAAGATCCGGGTTAGAATTGATCTTCAGTAACCCATGCTTGTCGTAAGAGGCGGCTGAGTGCGGCGTTAAACAACAAACCAACACATCAACCAACCCTTCTCACTGACAGATACTTTTTCTTCAAAGGCATCATCACTATCTGATACCATGGTAACCAGTTTCAAATTTGACAAAATATTTATGTGAGAGATGTTGTCAGAAGAATGTTTCACGAGTTGTGTCAGACGCTCGGTCATTTATGTGAAACCTGGTTATTTCATGAGTGAGTGAGTTAATCAGTGTTTTCCCTCACCATTGGGGACATGGGTTGGTCCCTAAATTGTAAATTTGGTTTTGTGGCTTTATTTTGAATTTGTAACTTATCTCACATATTCAGAAATCAAATCTGATTAGATCTGTTCTAAAGAATATTTTGCAGTCGCTTTTTTATCACAATCAATATTTATCATGAAAACACGATGTCATTTAGAAAGTGGTCAAATGTTACACATGTTATATTTGGGATTACACTTTATTAGTAAAGTGCAGATTGTAGTACTTTTGTTCGCTTGAGTTGCATCCGGGATTCGAACTCACATCCTCGGAGTCAGGACCTAATCATCAGCACTCAAAGTCAACCGCATAACCAACTCAGCCACCGCGACTTCCACACTACTGTAACCAGCACTAGGATTCGATGTGTGGCGTATTGACCTCCGGGGGCTCTCACTGTTAATGCGCTAGCTTATTTAGCGATGCATGATAAAAACATGTCATACGTGATAAGTTTAATTAGTAGCGTCACATTAAATCGACCCGAACCTTTAAGCAAGTGCAAGCCATTGATTCCAAGTTTATTTGAACCGTTAACAACTTATCGCATTAATTAGTCTTCAGTACGCCTCCTCAAACAACAGTACAGTATCTGGATGACGTCAATCACACGTTGCATGTTTAGTTTGATGCCATGTTCAATACGTCGTTTTCTTGCACTTATCCAGACCGCGTTAGTTTGATATTGGAGGAAAGCTCGAAACAATGCGTGGTATAGGCATGTCTATGAAATCAGTGGACAGGGTGCTGACGAAAAGAAAACCATAATCACAGCGAGTCAGAGATTCGAGTACACAGTCAGCGGATCCGGACACAGCTAGGGGCAACAATTATGCTTAGCGATAACTCTGGAAATTATAATACATACAGCATATGATATCCAATGCGTGAATGAATAATATTTTTGAGTAAAATATTAATATCAGCCATGACAGACCGAGTGCAATAAATGTCCGGTGTTTTAACATGTGCTTGATAACGACTCATAAAAAGGATTGGTCTTTTGAAGCCATAATGTCACATTATTTCATTGTTCAACGAAATACGATATGATGTCTATGGTTCGTGACTTCACATGACGTCATCAGAACAAAATGATGCGATTGCTACGTATGGTTGAGTCATGAGTTTCTGAATTCATCTGTTCTTATAAAATGCCCCTGAATAACACATGGAAATTGACTCCGAACCCGGAATCACGGATTCACTGTCCCGAGTGACTGAATGCTGCACGTCCATTGACAAAGACTCGGGATTAACTCCATTCATTCACTCGGGACATAACCTGTAATGTACTGAAGCTCGTCGGTTATTGTCTAATTATAGCAAGTCGTGCTCGCCAAGCCTCTTGAGACAGGAGACCGAAGCGACATTACAGCTGGGAAGGAGATGGGACTGAGCCTTGTACCACGTCCTAGATGCGCTGCACAAGGAAGGGTCAAGGTCATCACCACCAACAGAAATCCCTACGGGCATTAAAACTGCATTTTGTAACGTCACTGTACAAAATGGCGGACAGAGTATTGGAGAAGAATAAGAATAAGAAGTATCATTACGTATGTCTGTCAACAGGCAATCAACTTGCCAGAAACTGATTTTGTTGTATTTATCCTGACGAGAGATGCCTTCCTTTAGAGTGATTAGAGTCATATACCCTTCGGTTTGTGTTGTTAGGGAAAGACATATGGGATACGTTTCTGAAAAACTAGAAGTACATAGTGAACAGGCGGATGACACGAACCTGTAATATTTTCCAAACTTGAGCAGCGCAATGTAGACATGTCTGTTCGAACACACAATCAGCGGATCCTGGTTTCTACCGTATGCAACTCTTCCCATCGACCACGACCTTAATTCCATTTGGATCATACCCTGGCGTAGCTTGTGGCAATGGGTGGTAGACTGCTAAACATTGGCGCATTGCGGCTTATGAGTCCAAGTACAAAAACATTCGAACAACATTGTGTCGAAGTTTGCTGTATCAAACTAGCGGTTGTCTCGAAGGAAAACATGGATCCCTCTGTAATCATTATTTGGTCATCATGTTGTGCTTGTATCCAAACTCGGACATATGTGCATCATGTTGGTCTCTCTAACTTCAACACAGCCGTGTGTGACTTTACAGTGCCAATTCAAATGCACATTCAATTGTCTAAGGTTAAGACAGCCTTTTTTAAGATACACATCTTGTGAACATAGTCAACACCTCCAGAAGCGTGACTGTTACTGCAATATAACGGCACTTCTGCTAACATTGCACTATAGCATGCAGGTTATAGAAGGTAAAGGAATCCGGGCCCTTCATGACCGTTAAACATTAGTATACCCATGGGTACACCAAGAATAGATTTCTTGAGTGTTCAAACGTTAGAAACTGCTATGATGAGGTGAGAGACCAGGGTTCAGTTCAACAAAGCGATCTTCCCTCTAAGGTGGTGGGGCGGTGGGGTAGCCCAGTCGTTAAAGCGTTGACCCGGGTTCGATTCCCCACATGGGTACAATGTGTGAAGCCCATTTCTGGTGTCCCCCGCCGTGATATTGCTGGAATATTGCTAAAAACGTCGTAAAACTAAACTCACTCACTCACTCTAAGGTTGTCGTAACGTCCATACTTTATCATCGGCTTACCATAAAGAACGTTTGTTGAACGGGACCTAGACAATCACTACCACAACTGCCTCTCAGTGTACCAGTGTGTAACACCTTAGAAACATATCGTGCAAAGGATAAATCAAGTACTTCGTGGCCATATTTAAAGAAAACCAATTAAACTGAATCTGACTCATGAATGAATTAATAAAATGATATTAATATAAAAAAGAGTCACATCCCATCATTATTTTAATAGCCAACATTTTGGGAAGGATTTTAACTATATTAGTTTTCAAACTCGTTTCCAATGCAAAAATTATTAGATAAACGCAATAGATCGTCAAGTTGCCTCACAAAATTATCTTTAATCTTAACCTCTTTTGACTTTGTCGATATTTCATTCTTATGTTGTCGGAACAGAAACTATAACACGACAACATATCACGTATAGATAATCGCATTGCATACATAGAATCATAAACGCTACAACCTTAAACAACATGTCAATCATTTACGACATGTTTTCTCATTCTAGTTTGCAGTGACGTCTTTGAAATGAAAATAAATATTCAAAAATATATAGTATATAAGTATAAATAAAACCAGAGCAGACATCAGATGTGACTGATTTGAAATAAACAGAAACATTACGTACGTTCTCTAACTGTTCCTCGCTGATGATTAGTCCTTCATCTTCAAAACTGAAGCCAAGAATTCATACTTGGAATTCCACATGCATTCCACATGTATTTACATAAAACGAACCTCGGTGTATCCATAATCTGCCAAGGAGAGCAGTAATCATTCCAACGTTCCAAAGTTCCTCTTTGTTTGACTATGACGATGTAAACCATCACACATCTCCAGTACATCATATCATATCAATGGCTAAAAGTCACGGTAATCACCAACACGAACTTATAATCCTGTTCTTAGAAGTTCCTTGACGCCTGTGACTGCTACATCTCGCTGTAATCACGTTCTGAACAGAAGTGTCGTCGACATGCTCCGCTGTACAATGATGAAGATCAATAGCTAAGAAAGCGAGACTACGCAAAACCGGAATACTCCAAGCCTATTGATTTGTAGGTGATTGAATATCTATTGCATTACTAGATTGATATCACGGATATATGGCTAGGGGTTGATTCAGAAGCAGAGCCAATAGCTTCCTTCATGGAATGGACAAAGACTCTTTTCGTTTGCCAATTATGCCGAGCAAGATATACGGAAGTCGGGGACTGTGCTATTGGTTAATGTGTTAGAGTCACGTCAATATTCACCAGTTTTGGTTTACAGCATTTGTGTAATAAACGTCAATTCTGTTAACGCGATTCCACATAAGAAATTAGATATCATAAATCATTTGGCACCGCCTACAGAACATTTTACAGACACAAATATATTTTCTGAACGGAATGAACTGTTCACGATCAGTTTTGACATTTTATCTTTAATGTACGTGCTTGTTAAAGGATAGAACTATGCCACGAGGGCATTTGTATTTGTGGATGTTTGTGTAAGAGTATATAGTTTTCTTGATAGCGAGGGGCGGTGAAGTAGCCTAGTAGTTAAAGCGTTGGCTCGTCACGCCGAAGACCCGATTCCCCACATGGGCACAATGTGTGAAGCC
>VKKT01002105.1:0-14429 GCA_008038995.1 Haliotis laevigata | reverse complement strand
GCTTGAATATTGCTAAAAGTGGCGTAAAACTAAACTCAGTCAGTCAGTCTTGATAGCGAGGAGTTATCAGGGGTAATAATAATCTCTTAGACTTGTGATGCGCAGTTGAACAGCTTGGATACAAGCTGCCATATAAATCCTTATTATATATTATAAGTACCAGTGTTGTTTTTCTTGGCGAGCTAGGTGAAAATAATATAAACACATTCCAGCAGATGCAAAATAATATCGAGAATCTATGGCTTAAATCCGCCTTAAGAATCACCAATGTTCAAGAAGTTTGGAAACATAGAGCCATTGATGACACTTTAAGTACCAGCCTATCTGATCTCACGTTCAATGTTATTTAGATCTCATTCATTAAGATCAATATCTTCAATGGTAAATTAAAACCTTTTAAGTCACTCGCAGATACTTGATGAATGGTTTCAGGAGGAAATGGGTAAAAATGTTCCTTTGGGTGTCCTTTAGCATGTGATTTACTTGGATAAAAGGGATAACATCATACATTACGCCGACAATCTTGACAAAAATAAAACGTTGTTCACATTACGCTCACCGTATAAACAAGCATACGATCACCATTATCTGTATTGAAAGAAATTCCGGCATTAGTTGGGGCCTAGTCCATAATGGCGTTAAAACCCTGCCCATCTGTCTTTCATGGTATCTTTGAGTGGTGGGCGAAACGCGAACTCCTGCGAATATTTCCTGTTGGCAATCACACACGCGAACACACAGGTGACCAAGGAACCAAGCACACTCGCGAACACGTGTGAACTCGGGATCAGATGCACACACTCAACTGTGCGCGTTCTTAATTGACCTTATTTATATCATCCCTGTTCAGATGGAGATATGTTTAACTTATGTAACGGATTTAGCGTTCAGGGCTGCAGGTATTCTGCATGTTAGATCGATTTTTGAGATTAAGGCCTTTTACGAATTCACATCGATATATCAACAGACTGACCTGCAACTCGACTTTGAGAAATACATCATGGTCCCACGCCATGTGGGCATCACAGCACCATTCGTCTCATTGACAAGTTGGCTGCTTGTTGTCAGACGAAAAATAATTTAAAATGAGCATGCGTGTGGCGGAGTCATCAGATCGTTCCTACTGATTTCAGGTAATGTTTCAATATTATTTGTTCATACTCGCGGTCGAACGTGTAACGTATCCTTATTACTGGCTCCAAGAACATTTTTCAGTTATCGATGTCTGATGCTGGAACATAAAAAAAAAACGCATAATAAAAAAATATTATTATCATGTGCACCCAGTTTCAAATCGCTGTACATTTACGTCTCGGGATCTGGCAAGAGTGAGGTGATTTGATGAGATTGCAAATAACACTATTAAAACATAAAGTATTAAGCACCATTGGGATGAAGAATATGTGATAACTCCAGACCCTAAACGACCATCTTGATAGAATACGAAGAGTGAGTGAGTGAGTGAGTGAGTAAGTCAGTGAGTGAGTAAGTCAGTCAGTCAGTCAGTCAGTCAGTCAGTCACTCACTCACTCACTCACTCACTCACTCACTCACTCAGTTAGTTAGTGATTTGGATTTAACATCGCTTTGAAAGTATTCAAATTTCATCCAAACGTGTCACTTGGAAGTGCGAGGAAAGCCCCAAAAGTCGTGCACTTCTCAAACATTTACAATTTAGGAATTGGTATGATACTGGCTCAGAGACATAATCGGAGCAAATAGAGAAACATGATCACATGTTCCTGGCGTGATCAAGGGACGCAACCATTCACATCGAATTGTCCACCCGCTGTCCACGTATACCAAGAACACCAACAGTCATTCTATTGATATCATTCTTCAGATGACCTTTACAGACAGGCTACTCTTGCCATTGAACTGGACTTCCAACCGATAAGATACCGTGGTATCAGTTGTATAAATATGCCGATCTCACGACATTCATGTTTACACAAATACTGGAGTGGCTGTGAAGGAAAACAAGAACATAAACAACACATACGTGGGCGTCTTAGGCATCCCAGGAATATTTATGGCTTGTCAACTATCGTTGCTGCCCAGCGATAGCATGCGGACTGGAGATTAAGGGGCCAGAGTTGTTGCCACCATTCTTGATGAAGTGAACTAGCTTGCCCCTTGCGATAACATAGCGAAACAAAACGGAAACGCATGGGTAATAATAGCCCTAGCGGAGTCGTCCCATTAGCACCGTGCTTGGTTTGTGCATAACAACGATACATAGATTTACATATAATTAATGCAGTTATACCAAAAGGAGTCCATCAATAGTTGTCAGACCAATATAAGCATTGTAAGTAATTGCTTAATGATAGTGGCTTAGTTGAAGATCAAAAGAAATGGGAGGGGAGTTAGACGGGCCAAACCGTGCCATTTTGTATTCTATTTAAGGAATTGACTCTAAAAGTGATGACCATGAATGGAAACAAATGACACATTTACACGTGACATAGTTCCGTAAATTGGAGCCTCCGACGGTGTTAAATATTCATGAAAAACAATTTTAAGGCAATTAAATCCAAGAGCATTGATGATAAGGACTCACCACGGATTCTAGTGAAACATTTGGAAACGTCTTCAGTCTATACCCGGCATCTGCAACCATGGGTAGAGGATTGTAATGATGATGTACATAAATAAATGAGCTCGCCATTTTAGTTTATCATTACACTTGATTGCCTGAAAAATCTGACATCAAAATGTCCAAATCAAATATGGCGCCAGGGTCTGGTGGTATTCGTAACCGTTATTGGAAACTATTCCCTCGAGTACTAACACCATTAGCAACTCTGTCTCAGTTCTCTCTGGGATACAGGGCACATTTAGCTGATAGTGTAGAAAAGGTCGAACAGTACTTATCCCCAAAAATGTAATTTGACTAAGTCAAGTCAAGTTTATTTCTGACGTGGAGAGGCCTTAGGCCCATATCACTATGACATACATGAGAGACATTTCATACATTGAGAATATTTTGTCTGACAAGTATTGCTTTGTACACACAAATAACTAACTTGATTAGAATGGTGTCATTATTTATGGGCATCAATGTTGCAAAATTGTGATTTGCAGGATAGACAAAGTATTTTTCAGGTATAAATTTGGTTCTAACTTCTTCGTAGGCACTACAAATATAAATAAAATGACATTCATTCTCGATATAAGGCTTTTTACAAACTAAACACGATCTGTCTGGTCTATCCTTCTTAATATATCGACCCTTTTCTATTGCTAGCTTGTGGGAGCCACACCTTAGGCGAGCTACAGCCTTTCGAAATTTTGACAGTGTTAAAGTGTACATTCATGATGTTTTAAACGAAGAATATAGCTATGTTTTTTAATCATTGCATAAAGCATAATGCCACTGTTGTTCATAAGAAACTTTAATACGGTTACAAATTCAGAGAGGAATCAATTTATATCACCGACCTGTTGTAGCTCCCAGATGTATCCTGATTGTCACCTCTCTGACTCATCTCCGCGACTAATGTTGCTGAAATTCAACTGTTTTGTGACCTATCCTTTATTTGTTGACACGTGTACACAATCTCAGCTAAGTGATGACTTAAAAGCGTACATTACATTACCCTCTTGCGAATTAAATCTACAAGAACAAGAGATGGAAATGAAACAGTGGAAAGCTTCTTATAAAGAAATGTTATAAAGATCTGTATATCCACAGTGAAAACATGTATGCACTGTTCTGTACTGTGTACAGTATTTTTCCCGGGGGAATTATTAACCATCGGTACGGATATTAGATCAATATGTTTCCAACAGTAGCAATGCCTCACATGCACGTTAAATTGAAAATGAGAAGGTTCAAGCATTCGGTGCAATAAAGAACGTAATTATCCTTTGATAATCGATCAATGTAGGGCACTGTTATTACGACAATAAACGAGCCTTAACCCTTTGTGTGATTAGGGCTTTAAGCTTAGTACTTACAGTGATCTTGCAATGAAAATCCAGAATTGTTCCAACAAGGTATGTGAATTTAAAGATCAAGGCATTATTGACAGGGTGATGCAGCGGATACACGCTATACCATGCACATGATAACAAGCCTTAGGATGTCTGATTGGCATCATTGATTGGCGGACAAGGATCAACTGAATGACAGAAGGACTATCTTTGAACTTTGGCGTGGGAGGATCAGAAGTAAAGGTAGTGGTTCAGCCTAAGGGCCACTTGGACCAGAAGTAAGGTCTATTGGTGCCGTGCAAATTAAAGGATGTTATATAATCATAAATGCACGTAGAATTACTACAATAGAGGAATCTATTTACTATTACTATTAAAAAATCTATTTGTATTAAAGTGTTAGACATTGTACTCAAATCTGATGAAATGACAGGATATTTTCTTAATAGACGGACAATTTTGTTTTGGACAAAAGAAATCCCAAAATATGAATCGTGTACAATAAAAGATCATAAAATCTGATTAAAAATATAATGGTTTTACGATTTACATGTAATGATATATTAGATTCTTTCATACCTACCATGTAATTTAGTAATGTCCTTTGAACTGAACTGTGTAGCATGTAGTATTGCAACAAGGGAAAACAAGGGTTTCACTTTCTCGAGCACACACTAAGAGTTTGTCTTGTGTTAACATAACGAGGACATTCCAAGAGAACTTGAAGTGAGAAATAATGATATACTGTTTCAGGCATTGTATCACTGACCTGATCACAAAGAATTGATACCTTCTTGTCAACAATAGTTGTGTAGGCAGAGTCTTTATCACGCCTCTTACGAATTTTGCAATTTTGCGAAACTGAGATAAAGAGCCGCTCTGTGTGTTATCCAATAGAACCGATGTCGCGCAATTGATGTCAAGTTAGGTAGACAATGGAATACACGAAATCTGGTCCACAGGGCTCAGGTGAAAAAGTGGGCCCCTTGACAGTCCTCAGTTCCGTTTCAAGATTCACTTGTGTTCCAGTTTACGCCTTTACAGCACTAAAACCATGTTTCAAGATGCAAAATGCACCCCGACTATTTCCTCCATACACACTGGCTCATAATGATTTTATTATTCACTCACTCTTCATTACCAATAGGCACTCTGTTGGTAGCGGGGCTTTATGTCCAATTTCCACATCGGTTCAAGTAGTATCCTTCATGCTCAAACAGTTAACCGTGTATAAAAACAAATGTATCGATATTGTGAATTTATGTTACTTTGTGAACTTAATAAACCGAGCATTTCAATACGATTTTCACGTGTTCATAGGTTTCTTTTATCCTTATCGATTTTGATCTGAAATGCCATAATAATAATACAAAATTACTTAGTGCAGTAGACTGGTCCCCAACAAACAACCCTCTGTGTACGCCTGGCCTGTTTCCTTCCACACAATGCATGTAACTGCAGTTTGCAGAATGCAGCTGGAATGGCGCTTGTGCATTTTGTTCTGTGCAGCTTGTCATTGTGAATCATTGATTGCATCGGATGTGTATGCAGACACATGCATGGATCGATACCTCGTGAGATATACATTAACTTCTTACCAGCCACATACGGTCTGCAGATACTGTGCAAGAAATCAATGCAGAATGTGTACATGTTTGAGGTAATTATATGATACACATTTCCATTGCCATCCTTGTTCAATAAAGCAGGTGTTACTGTAGAGTCACCCGACTCTTTTAAATGTTCGATCGACTTCCATTGAGGTACTTAAAGGATTGTGAAGTCAGCTTTTGTGTTTTTATTTCCGGTTATTTATAAAACCATAAACTAATGGATGCTTGGTTTCAGGACAATGTCTTTCGCATTGAGCCGTGTGTTCGATTCATACAAAGAAGGGCCATACTGGAAACGCCTTATGAATGCTTATGGATTGTAACAAAGTGATAAATCTGTGGGCTGTCACAATGGATACAACCACACTAGCAGTGTTAAATATCTACGATCTGTGTTTTGACACACCTTGCAATTGATCCAAGTGGTTGAATTGGGTTTAACGACTTTCTGAATAGCATTTCCCTATCGAGGCAGCTTGATGAAGGTTTTAGACGTTCAAAATAGCGTAGAGATCACGAACATTGATAAACCAATGAAGATTTTATCTGGACTAACCGAGCACTTGATATTACGGAACAAATGTTCTTTTTGGGTTTACCTCAATAGTGAGGTTATATGCCACCTTTAGTAATATTCCAGCAGCGGAGCACGCCAGAAATGGGCTTTACACATTATACCCATGTGGGGAATCGAACTCGGGTCTTCGGTGTGACAAGTGAACAATTTAACCACAAGGTACCCCACCACCCCCATGTTCTTTAACGTTCACTGAGGTTAATAAGGACAAACCTTATGGGTGAACAACTTCTTTATTCAGATGAAGCGACGTTTCGATCAGTTTCGATACGTCGCACCACCTGAATAGAGAAGTTGTTCATCCATACAGTTTGTCCTTTTCTGACTCTCCAACTTCTATAAAGGCCACTCAAAGGGTAGCAAGCAGCCGTCGGCATGACAAGCAACAAATATATAGTTCTAAAAACCAATTGTATTAGTAATGGTGCGACCGGTAGGGATGGACCCTTTATACGGACGACGGTGTCATCACTGATTTTCAGGGTTCGTTTCATACACTTTTCACCGTTGTATTGCCTTTGACGGGCGATTTAATCGGTCTAGGCTGACAATCGAGACTGGTTAAACTCTGGCATTGACGTTTTCTATTCCATTACATTCGTGAGAGCAGCGTGATTATAGCGGAGACACAGGGGTAAGATTTCTTTATTCAATATTCAAGTCATTTCACGGTCTGGACCAGGTACACCAACGGTTGTGAGAGCATTGATTTACGCGATTAGATTTCAATGACACGCAATAAATCGATCTTCAGTCTTGCTGGTTTTACGATAATCATGTAGTAAGGAGTACTTACTGGAATCCAATCTATTTCTTACCAGCTTGAGTACTGACAAAAACAAAAGGTTGTCGGTGATGTTGTTATTGTTGTTCGTGTTCCATGTATCTGAGTGAGTGAGTGAGTTTAGTTTTACGCCGCACTAAGCTATATTCCCGCCATATGGCGGCGGTCTGTGAATTGTTGAGTCTGGACCAGACAATCCAGTGATCAACTTCATAAGCATCGATCAACACAATTGGGAAGCGATGACATGTGTCAACCAAGTCAGCAAACCTGACCACTCGATCCCGTTAGTCGCCTCTCTCGACCAGCATGGGCTACTGAAGATCAACATTCTAACCCGGATCTTCACGGGTCTCCATGTATCTTTGGACAATGTTATCAACTGTGATGGGACTGGATATTCTTGTCAGGACACAAAAATTTACCATATCAACACGAAATCACTGTCAAATGCAGAGTCGATTGTACAACTTTGACTATGTTATGAACATATGTTTATGAATCCATTGTAACACAGAGATGAGCAGCTTTGTGTGTATAATGGTGATTATATCCTGTCTGACCAACGCATAGCAAACAGTCCTTTGAAATGGGGGCGGTGGGGTAGCCTAGTGGTTAAAGCGTTCGCTCGGCACGCCAAAGACCTGGGTTCGATTCCACCACATGGGTACAATGTGTTAAGTCCATTTCTTGTGTCCCCTGTAGTGATATTGCTGGAATGTTTCTAAAAGCGGCTTAAAACTAAATTTACACATTATTTTCTGAAACACAGCATCATGAAAAAGAATTCAGATTCAATGCTTATTCTGTCCAGATAGGTTTTAATATTAGATTACGGTATCATACGCTCAACGTGATTAACGACCTGTTTTCCGTCAAACCATTAGTTTTAGATGTTACCGACGATACTTTGAATGGCAAAGTTCGCGACATACTTATACTTGATAAAAGACCAATCCAGGCATCTTAACAACTGAGCACTTCAATAAATATTCGTTACAGCTCAGCTATTGTGTAATCACGGTGTCATTACCTTTTGCTCAATAGTCGCTGTAACCTTAAAACGGACAATAACCTTTACTAGCTGTTCATTATATTTATGTACTTAAAAAGGTTGAGTTCATGTTAAAAGAATGTGAATATTTCATCAGGCAACAACGACATTTAACATACATGTATATCATCTGCTTTGAAGATAACCATTGTATATTGATGAACAAAGGAATCAACAAGGATGGTGACCTGTTGAAATATGTATTATCAATACCCATACATTATGCGATTTCCGCCAAGCAAAGCTAACTGCCGACAACACACCCACATTATTCCAGTCGAAGAAGCAAACGAGGACAATCACAAACAATACTATTATCCAAATGACATAGCTCACCCTAATTGACACCCTCTCTATCAATACCCAATTTTCTAATACCCTCCTCTGTGCCCGCGGATCTTCTCAGCATCCCCTCTCTTCCTCCTCCGCAGTGTTTGCCCCAGAATCAATTCACTGAGGTATTGACAGCGTGTGAAGGGGCGTCCACCGGCAGCAGGAACTATGTTTGGAACCATGTTTCGGATATGTGTAATTTCCAACGGGGAGTCCTTGAAATAGAACTAATAAGCGCCACCTATGATAAAAATGCGAATGATGAATGAACACCTTGAGGCGTGTATGATTATTTGACGTGCTATTGTGAGCGCCCGTTTAAATCCGCGAACAGGGTGCGTTGGAAATATGACAGTGTGATATCCCGATAGGGAATAAATGCTTGCGTGTCGGGAGGGTGTCTCGGAGAGTGAGTGAATGGCTAAGGTGAGTGAGTTTAGTTTTACGCCGCACTCAGCAATATTCCAGCTATATAGCAGCATAAAGGTGGGTGAGAGCCTTGCGTAAATGAGTGAGTGCCCTGGGTGGCCATGGGTGAGTGGCTAGGGTTACTGAGTGGGTGCCAAGGGTGAGTGCTTTTGTGTGTAAGGGCGCCACCTGTGGGGCAGGGTACGCTTATCTTATTACGAACACCATTTATCCCATCGATGCTCATGATTTCCATCACCGGATTATCCGACCCCGACTCGAATATTTACAGACCGACGTCATGCAGCTGAGATTTTACAGAGGCGTTCCACAACCATACAACCAATCTAACACAATAACACCGCGTTTTGCCGAGTTCACACCCATATATTGATCAACGTATGGATACAGATTAATTAAAATACCCAGAGCATTTCCAGAGCATTTATATAACCTGTATATAACCATACAAAGGTACTGAATCTTTGTACCAGATATATATCAATCTATTAATGGTTTGTTTCAGCAAGGTTATGTCATTCAGGACCTCGGTGGGTTTTGTGGTAGTCATGTGGATAATGTTTACGGTGATGCAGCCACTCGTTGGTGAGGGGTTGGTGTCCCTCTGTTGGTGAGGCGAAGTGAAATGGGGTTTAACGTCGTACCTAACAATATTTCGCCCATATGACGATGTACATTCGTGTGTATGTATGGCTGCTTGTACTTGCCTAGACTTAAGCTGGTTTATACTGACTCCAAGCCAAACAGTCCTTGTACCCATTAATGCCGAGCGCCAGGCAGGGACCAAGTACGATATGTTAACGTCTTTTTGTATGACGTGGTCGCGGATCGAACTATATCATGGGTATATATATATATTTGTTACAGTTTTACAGCTGTACGATGTTGTTTATAAACAAATCGAGACTGCCAAACAAGACTTGCCAAAAACTGGAAGTATTTTTTGCCTGACACCGCACAGCAGTCCTCCAGCCATGCGACTGTGGTCTGTTAGGACCAGACAATCAAATAATCGATGGACCGGAAGAATGGCATGTGTACCTTGAACTAACTTCCGTATAAAATTGAGCGTTTATTACGCAGAGTTTGCCATCCACCCCAAACACTTTCTTAACTAAACGACATGATGGACTGGCTCAATACTGAGTGAGTGAGTGAGTTTACTTTTATGCCACTTTTAGCAATATTCCTGCAATATAACCGTGGGGGACACCAGAAACGGGCTTCAAACATTGTAACCATATGGGGAATAGAACCCGGGTCTTCGGCGTGAAGAGCGAACGCTTTAACCACTAGGCTACCATATCGCTCCGGCTCAATAAAGATGCATCGCCTATCTGACATATCCATCTGATGTGTCACTGAATAGATGAAGCTCCGTGGTACCTTCCCATGTGATAATGATCGTAGTCAGGATCGCACACTCGACTCTTCTCTCGGCAAAGATTTCCAGTGAATATGGTTTTATGTACCGTTATTATTTTATGTATCATAAAACATCAGTTTGATCATGGACCAAACGTTTCAATCAATTCATATCTTATTTTATTCACTTTGGGAGTAATTCAAAATTGAACCTAAAGTCAATAGTTTTCTCATAGGTCATTGAACGTCAGGCAGGCTAGGGCAGGCTTTGTCTGACAGCACGTACACGCACGTACACGCGGTATGCCTGTAACTGTTCTCTTTTCACCACTTATGAAGTGATATTCTGAGAATAACATAAAAGAGACAAAACTATGCCCATATTCATAAAAAATGTACCGTGCAATTTTGACTATATCATCATGTATTAATAGCACATATTGACATGCGAAGTGAGAAATGGTGCTTGCCAAACGAAACCAGCTCACAAAATTTGGTGAAAATCTAAGATCCTATGCATATAACGGTTAATATCAAATATTCATCATACGAAGTGCGAAACGGCGATTTTGCCCCGCTGGTTGCAAATGTTACAAACACACGCAAAGCGATTTCAGTTGTTCGACGAACGTGAAACATGAACCTATGGTACAAGTCATGACATTACATCGGACATTGTTGCTGTGAATGCTGTCAAATTTGAAAATGTCTTGAACAAGTCTTCTAGAATCCGTTTGAAAAGTGTTACTGATGCCCTGAACTCTTGGTCAGAACGTGCACATGATACAAAATAATCCTTCAATGCAAGAAAAAAAAAGTTGTAAAGTTTCATCATGAATGAATCAAATTCGGAAATACCCTTCGAGACTACCACAAAACATTTTGAAAGCGTTACTGACGCTTTGAAGATGGTAAACCTGCACAACAACTCTTTACAAGTTTTGAAAGAATATTAAAGGTCGTACCAGATTGTTCTGGATTATAGTCTTTTGATGTGTGTATATACGCGCGGGCCTTCGTGTGTTTGTGTGTGTGTGTGTGTGTGTGTACGTGTGCGCGTGCGGGCCTTGTTTCATAGCGTAAGCTGATTCAAGCATTGATTGTATGTTGTAAGTCAACTTCTGTTACATTCACGTATCTCAATGACAGAGAGACAGATCGAATAATGACCCATCGACAAATGTCTTGTACTGCATGACACCTAATACCTAACAAGGTTAAAACTGAGTTAATTCCCAAACACGAAATGAATCTTAATCGACACTCATTCGCTAAACGTTGAATAGCAAGAAAGCGATTTGTCATGTTTCTAGGTGAAAACGATTAGTTGTTATATGTCAGCCATCTGCCACTCACGGTTACTTGTGGACATCAAACTACTATAATAACCTTCCCAGGCAACATCTGGTGTCTCATAGCCAATTGTCAGAAGTGACCGAATTCATAAACAGTCTTCAGTCTTTGAGGAGATGTAGATTGAATAATTGGCTTTCTCGCCAACAGCACGGCTGTGAAATCAGGATAGGCAACACATATCCTGACCATTAGCATCTACTTAACAGATGGGAAAGGCGTTCGCAACGACTAGAACCCATATGTCTGAGAAGCTCTGTGAAAGGAACGATTTGTGCTACTTCTAAGGGCCTTCTTGTCTAAATACCACTGATATATAATGTCTGGTGACACAGATTCCAGATGAGTTTAACAATGTCTGGCATCAGTCTGACGAGGTTTACAATGTAAAGTATTATCGCCATCGAACGTCAATAGCCGTCAAAGTCAACACCGACCGTTACTATAGGACGTGGGTGAAAGCTCAAGGTTCGCGGAAATTGGCTTATGAAGAGTTATGGTAGTAATTTCTGGAATCTAGATCCAGATGTGTGTCTGCAGTATAATACCTTGGCTTACTTGTCTTAAGATGCAAAACTATCAATATTACAATAGGAAGAAACCATGCTATGTTCGATCAACATACACGCTTTCTGAATCAGTTTTTATTTTGATTTACACGAATATAGTTAGCTCCGTGTTCAGTTAACTACGTTATATTTAAAACGTTTATGACGAACAGACGGATATAACGAACTGTATTTCCCCTGTCTGATGTATTATATTTGAGTCGAAAGGCGTATAGCGAGCTTAGATTATAACGAACTAGAATTAGTGTTCCCTTTGACTTCGTGATAAATGCACTTTACAACGACTAACAGAGGAAACATGGCTGAAACATTAATCGCAAAAACCATACTCACTCACTCAAAGTGTCTGATGATCAAAGCCATTTGAACTGTATGGCATAAATGGTATCAAATATTGGACGAATGCTATTACGATGGGAATAAATTCTAAAAAAGCAACTTTTGCATGCCCGAATTGATTATGAAACAAGTCATATTAGTAACATTATTTCATACGCAGGGTTTGACGAGTGATCTTTACAACGGATTGAGTTTTTATTGCCGCTTGGATAGCTATATATAGTCCGGTCTTATATTCGGTTTTGTGCCAATCACACAAGTGACACTTAAGATGAAACGTCAGACTTACACTACAAACATGTACTTGTACATGTACAGCGGATTTTTATTGGTACATTCGACTCTGGTTTCCTAGAAATGTCTTTTGATAATGGAAATGTTTCTGTTATTCTATATTTATTCTAAATTATCTATTCTGAATCCATAAAGTGTAACCAGCTAACGTAGACTCGTGTAACACATGCTATGTTTACTTGAATATGTACTTTACTGAGAAAGTATAACATGTGTTACATTTGACCAATTTCTAAATGACATTGTGTATTCATAACCTATACGTAGACTTATTGGAATAGGCAGAGAGGGAATCTCGCAATGGGGCCACGAGTTTAAGTAAAATCTTCATGGTTATTTTTTCCAGCGTGCGTGTATGTTCTTTCCCTTTTCTTCCCTTTGCTGACGTATGAACACGTAGTTGTTGAAAATGGGGAACGTCATGGTTTCCTGCCGGAACGCTCCAGTTTCTTACCGGAACATCCTAGTTTCCTGGCTGAAACATATTCCTGAGCAAAGCCTCGTTTCTTTCTGATTTAGATTTTCTTCAAAGACTCTGAGTGAAGTACTACCCTCCCATCGAAAGAAAAAAGAATCCTTAAAATCAATGTCAATCCTGCCCCTTGGTCTTTGGATTGTATTAGCTTACGAGTTACAAACATTTACATGCCTGATGAATACATTGATGTGGCCAGAAGTCATAAGTGAGACGTCAATAGTCACAAATGTGTACTTGCTGGCCACGCCATTCAGTGACAATATAATGGATGGTCGTCAGCCAATGAAGTCAAGCGAAATGTCAATAAATGTCCAGAGATTACCGGAAGCGTAACAAGCTAGGTGCCTTTTAAGGGCTAAGACGGAGGGATAAAGTCATTCCATGAAGTGCATATCCAGACTAAACGACCAGTTAAGTTAAGGCCAGTCTGTCAATACCAGCCCATCGACACAAGTATTTGTGTCAACACACTGAACAATGAACGTAATGAGTAGATATTGGGCGATCCTTGCCTAAACGCTCGGTGTTCGGGATTAGCAGATCAATGCTGACCTTGACCTTTAATTATGCAAAAGCAGGAACGTCAAACGGCGAACTGTTACAGAAATAGCAGCGTGACAGTCAGTGGCTATTGTATATAAGAGGAACAGTAAACACGATTTTTCCATCCTAGCGTGGGTGATTTGCTTTATTCCAGTTGATGATATGTTGACGAAGCCCTCAAGACAAATCCACCAGTCAACTTTCCGCACTGCCACGTTTACGTTTCGTTTGAAGTAGACGAGACACGCACTCTCACGTTTAGGACGTGTTTCCGGTTCGGCCTCGCAAATATTGCGGATTCAATGTAAATCATACATCAACCATTTCCATCGATAGAGAAACGAAAGGTTCCGATAAACGTCATGCTAACTTATAATTTAAGTTCATGGGGGACAAGGATACGGACCATGGGAGCTCCAGTTGGACTCAGGTTGTGTAGAGAAGATCCCTTTGGCTGGTCATAAAGCCATGATCGTGGCGTCCCTTCATTTATAAACTTATCATACGTTGTGATAAAGTTACTATCCTAAGTAAGTTAGCAATTTTTTAAAAAGGAGCTTTAAGGTAAAGAGGTGTTTGAAAGGTGTACCTAACCATTTTGTCACTATCATTATTATTTTGTTGAGTTTTGTACTTGGACCTATGGCCTTAATAGTGAATAAACTTTGAATTGAATCCTGGCAATGAATCCCTGTTTTGTCAGTATTTTGTCCATGCCTGTGAGTTTCACCAAAGTGTTAAAGGTCACATGCAACCAAA
>VKKT01002104.1:52737-64141 GCA_008038995.1 Haliotis laevigata | reverse complement strand
GGGGGACACCAGAAATGGACTTAACACATTGTGCCCATGTGGGGAATCGAACCCGAGTTTTCGGCGTGACGAGTGAACGCCTTAACCACTAAGCTACCCCACCGCCCCAGTGAATGAGAGTGACGAATTGGTCATACTTCTAGAATCGAACAGAACTGGTTAGTTCACACCCAGTTGATGAGGTCATCACGACCTCAAGATGATCCAGAAACCAAATGATTTGCTCAAAACCCCATTAATCCAAATCCATTCCAAATCCAAAATTCATCTCAACATGACTGAGATCATGATTCTAGGTCAATATAACCATTACTGAACCAGTTATTGAAATATTGCGTGTATCTAAAAGAAAACCTACTTTCTACCAGATCCTGACTACTTGGTTGGTGATAGAGTTAAAATTGATCAATGCAGTCTGGCTAAAATTCAGTCAGTTACAACACCTGTAATCTGCAGTGTGTGCCCAAATCACATCAGCCGAGCCCCAATCTTCAGCACCATTTTCTATGGTTATATAGAGCATTGTTAAGAGACCTTAGACTGAACAAAAATTCACGAGACTTCGTCTTCAGATTGGCGGCTGTGACTATAGACTGGCGATTCTGTTTCTAGACACCTCTTATAAGCACAGGAAGCTGGTGTTACTGGTGGAATTACTCGTGGTGTGGGGTCGCTAGATAACTGTGAAATGTGGAACAATTCATTTTTATATCTCATAACATATGCTTCTTTAATATAAGAAGGTATGATACTTTATGGATAACAACTTCTTTGTTATGGATAACAACTTCTTTATTATATTTTGATATGATATTTCAGTATATTGGCACTCTTGCTGACTGACTGACTGAGTTTTTGTTTTATGCTGTTCTTAGCAATATTCCAGCAACATCACGGCCGGGGACACCAGAAATGGGCTTCACACATTGTACCCATGTGGGGATTTGAACCCGGGTCTTCAGCGTGACAAGCTAACGCTTTAACCACAAGGCTACCCACCACCCTGACAATGCTATAAGAATCTATACCAAGACGTCGCGTCATATATATAAAGAAGTTGTTATCCATAAAATATCATGCCATTCTTATTATTCATCAACGTCTAAAAAGCCAATCAAACAGGTTCTTCAATATACATATGAACTGTTTTGTATCATTTGACCACAAGGCAGAAATCCTTTCATGACACAGCATGTCCAGAGTACTTTAATCTTTGGTTAATCCTTTCAGCACTAGGTTTAACATTTAGATATACTATGTTTAACTATTAAATAAATATATACAGGATAATGAGGAACAACAGAATTTAGACAAAATAGCCATTTTCTTGAAATAAATCTCACATTTCATTACACCAACTTTTACAATGAACTCCCAAGAGGTCCAACTTTTATAGATACCCTATTAGTATAATCCTATAATGCACCTGCCACACAGGTACCCAGTGTGAGGTCAAGGGATAGGGTGAAACAAGTGACCTGCACTGGGGTTACAATAGTACATTGATACTAAACATTACCTAAAAGGATATTTCGGTTTTAAGTTCAATGACAAAAGATCCAGGTCAACCAGTATATTTAGTAATGTGTACTAAACAAATGTCAGCTCACCTGCTAGAGTATTAAATTTACAAAAATTAATCTTCCCATTCAACACACAGAGAAACATTTTCATATAATGCTCATTTCAGAATTCACTCATGTGAAACATCGCTTACAAAAGTGAAAATTGTAAATAAAAATTATCACATAAAGAATGATACAGAATGTCTCTTGAACATCACAGCAACAAAGGAAATGTTCATATGTGAAAACCAAGTTTTTCAAGAAATTTTAACAGATAATTGTACAATTGTGGATCCTCATAAGAAAAAAAATGTAGACATTAAACAGTTATATGAAAGAATTCTCTTAAAATCAGTAAACTGTAATTTCCAACAGAAATATGTACATAATCAACTCATATACAAAGGAAATTGAACCAATTAAAGCCAATAAGATATGAGTGAGGTTGTCTGTACAACTAAAACAAACAAATTCTTCAGCATCAAACACATTTTGCGTATGTTCAGACAACAAGATAAATTAGACATGTCAAAATTCATGCTTGACTGCAAGCTCAAGACAAATAGATTTTGCTGTGGATACACAAATGGCAGCATATAGACTCATGGAAACAAATAAGGGATTACATGAAAGTACAAGTGATACTTTATTCTTTTCCAGAATTTCACCCACATGCTATACAAAGCTTCTGAAAAAAACTGGAAAAGAAGAAAGGAACACGTGTACTTTCAGGTGTTCCCTTTTTTGTTTCCATGAGTATAATTTGAGGGGTCTAATTATCAACCAGTTCTCAACACTTCAATTTTTCTACAAATTTGAACTGTATAAACAATTAAACAAATAGAAAATGGAAATTGTAACAATATTTATCAGTTGAAGCAGGAATATCTACAAACTCTGAGCTGAGTTAAATCAGATTTACACCACCAACTGGTCTAGTCTTAAGAAAAAATGAAATTTCTTAGTTTTTAGAGACCATTATAAACAAAGCCAAAGTACATACCGCTTCAACCTCTGCCTTGTACCTAGCATACATTCTGCCACTTCCTGCTTCAGGGTTAATAAGGATCCATCACAGTGACAGCCAACTTGAACACCTTCTGTCTACACACATAGCGAACCCTCCTTACAAGTTCAGCCCTCCCTTCCAACACAGTGGGGAGGATATCTACCCCCACTGTGAGATTTCACCCTAATTTAATCAAAGTCCCCTCACAAAGGTCCCTATCGGGGCCATGTAAGGCCTCCCTGTCTCAAAGGTCGAGAGTTAATGACACATGATCGGAGTGCTCCGCAGACACAAAGAGTTAACATAGACTGATCATCACCATTCAGAACTGGAAAATGGGAAGTGAAAGACTGGTGTTTTGGTAGTTGAAGCCGTACCAAAGCTTGCAGAGACCAAGCCTCGCCAGGCTTACCCTGCTTGTGTGTATACACTAATACACTAAAGGAGTATTAGGGAAAAGGATTTCCCTTCGTGTAGATCCTAGTCTCTTGCTTCAGTGAACTGCCCATGGGTGTATGTATATCAGTGTGCTGGAGACACGTCTCTTACACGGTACACAGTGCATTATGGCCAGTCTACACAGACATAACACCGGAGTTGTGGGTTCAACATTTTAGCTTCAGTGCTTGGGAATAAAATTGAAACAAAATATTGAAAATATTCTTTCAATAAATATAATTATTTACATTACATGCGTACACATTCCATTAAAAAAATTCTGACTTTATTTGACAATCATACTTTAATAATTGCAAATTAGTTTAGTGAGCCAGATTACATGTAAAGTTGTCTTTAATGTGGTCAGAGTTTCAAATATTCCCCTGTATAAACACTAAAAAGGTTATTGCTTCAATGTAAATCAAATCTTGAATACTATATCAGTTTTTTGAAAATATTGTGATGCTGAACATAATTTAAACCACCTTAGATGAAAATCATTGATGGAGACTTTGAAATATTGGAAAGAGCACAGAATATTCTTTTTATTCAATTGTAAAGAAGGTCCAAGTGTGACATTTTCCTTTTATTTTAGTTGTATGGGGTATAAATATAATTTTTGCTGGGTGTTTCAGCAGATACCTGAGAAGGAAGACTGTCATTATTTACACTGTTAGTAAAGGTATAAGCTTCCGTATAAAATCACATATTTTACACTTAATACACATTTCAGATAATCTTTACCCACTCCCTCCAATATGTTCATAATTTTTTTTTTATGAAAACAAACAGAAATCCATATCCAAATGGGGTGGCGGGATAGCCTTGTGATTAAATAAAGGGTTCACTCCCCATGGCATAGCTTCAGGTTTAATTCCCCACACGGATACAATACATTTCTGGTATCCCCCACCATGACATTACTGGATTATTTCTAAAAGCAGCCTAAACCACAACTCGCTCACTCAATTGTCCTTGAACTCACTCACTCACTCACTCACTCAAATCCATAATCCCAGATTATCTCAGCTTTGTTTAGCACCATATTCAGACAATAACATATTTAAGTACCACGAGTGTTGGGGTTTATTGACCCGTATCACATGGACATTCAACTCAAACAGAAACAAATTCCCAATCGAAGCCAATCCTTCTTCAAATTTTTGTTTTATATGAAAAAGCTTGTATTGTTTGTTTGAATAACCACTAAACAAACATAAACATTATCAAAGTATACAGAGTGTTAGAACCATGTTTACCTGCCTTTGTCTCTACACACAGTGAGCTTCAATAACATTCATTCATGCAATAACCCAAACTGGAATTATTTCACTGTTCCCCAGGAAAGAAAACTAAGCCACATCCTGATGTAATGATATCAGGATCTGCTAAAATGATGATGATTAATCCATTTGTAACATATCTCATCCGTCATAAAATGTTCATATGGATTTATCTTGACATGCTCAGGGGCAGTTACTTGGAACTTGGAGCAAATTATAGTTAAACTTGCTAATTTGAATTTACTTTTACCCATTTCTCAGAATGTATGAAAATATAAATATGAGCATCAAAATAAACCAAGTTTTAAAATTGTCCCAATTTTTTTTCTTATTTGCCTTACAAAGGCTCTAAGGAAGAATATTAAAAAATCCCTGATTTTAATGTTGTGCTTGTAGAGCACAAAAAATGTGTTTACACCTTCCTATTTGCTCATATTTTAAAGACAAACTATTACATGAAGATTAGCATTCCATATTGGCCAATACAGACATTAAACAACCTACAAAACATATTAAAAAGATATCAAACAAATAATAACATGTATTTGTGTCTTTATCAGTTTACAAAAACATATTACAATGTTTTATTTCATGAAAAAAGCATTCAAAAGCCATAAAAGCTAAGAGACTGATTGTCAACTATAGATATTGTCATAAGAATACACTGATGGTACTTAATATTACAACAATAGAAGAATCATTGCTATCACATACATTATTTCTAATAGCAAATTCTGGGCTGAAATTTCTGAACATATCCTTAATATTTGATATTATTAGGGGCCAACTATAGTAACACTAGTTTTCTATATTTGCAAATACAGACATTTAAAAACTATAAATAAATGAATGAAAGATTGAAAATTAACTGTAATATTTAAAATCTGACCTAAATCTTTTTAGTATTTTTATAAAACAACTAAGCAGACTGATCCATCATGTGTTTAAACAACAAACAAACAATACTTTATGCAAGTGAGTTCAGTTTTACGACATGACATATATTTCAATATTCACGTTACAGCAACAGTGACTTGAATCAAAGTCCTATGGTACAGGTTGTATATCATTGAACACACATACATACACAGAGCCAGCAGGCCCTAGTTCAGCAATAACTGTTGGTTATTGGTTCACAGTCAACATACTCCACTGAGTGCAAGCAATAACAGCTCATAAGTGGTGAATATACACTTATAACTGATGTAAAATTATATACACTGTAAGTCTACCATTGTACTCCTTATGAAATATGATTTACTGCCTGGCCTTTATGAGTTCTTAAATCACAAATACCTAACCTAGCTAGATGTAAAGAGATCTTTCTCATCAAAATTTGGCTACAGTCAAATATCAAAGACCCAATGTATAGCTGTTCTCTTCAAGCCAAGTTGAGTTCAAGGCTATAAAGTTTACCACACACTTACATGTAATCTATACGTCTATCAAAACTAGTTTTTATCCTTCTTTAGTACGTGATGAACATGGCAATGAATGCCTGTACATTCAACTAGAAGTCATAAAGCACAGAGCTCTCCTGAAGGATCATGACTCTCCATACAGCTAACGTAATGCTGTCTCCTTTAGTTCTTATAAAAATAATTAAGTTGCACGCTTTTTCACAATAAAGCACTGCTCTCTATGCTTTAGTCTGTCATACAGACCCTGAAGCAAATATATCCAAGAAAGCCCACGCAAGTCTAGAAAATATGGCAAGTCTAGATTTCCACAGCTTCTGAAAATGAAGAAAGTCTCTGGGCTCCTTTTTATTGTATTTATAATTTTGATTTAAGAACTTTTATTTTCTGTAAAATATGTTCAGTTCAGAGACTAGCTGTTAGTCTATCTATGCTACTATATTACTCAAAATAAATACATTTATTTCATAGTTAAAGTACATTTGTCACACAAGGACAGATAAGGTATGGCAATACAAGAAAGAGAGGGTGATCTATTACCTCTTTAAGCAGTCAATATTTTCATCAGAATTGAAAAGCCAAATTTGAATATTTACAGTCTACTACTGTCTGTGACATCCTATTTCAATTAAAATATTGCAGCAGTCAGGCGATGTTTCCCTCAGGCAATTTTTCATAGCTCAAGTTATCTATGTTCCATGCTTCTGTCTGTTTGTGCTGTTACAGATAGACCTGGGGTCCACTTGCACAAAGCGATCTTAGCGCTAAGGTGATCGTAACACCCATACTTTTAAACAGGCTTACGATCATCATAGCGCTAAGATCACTTTGTGCAAGTTGATCCTAGTCCTTGTTGGCTAGTGAGTATATTCAGTGAATGAGTGCGTGAGAGTGACTGATTGAGTGAGAGTATGTTTTAAGCTGCTTTTAGCAATATTCCAGCAATATCACGGCGGGGGAAACCAGAAATGGGCTTCAAACATTGTCCCCATGTGGGGAATCGAACCCGGGTCTTCAGCATGACGAGCCAACGCTTTAACCACTAGACTACCCCACTGCCCATTTTCAGTCAGTGAAGTGTACTGTCCATGGACAGGCATTTCTGATCATTACACAGTTTCACTTTGCCTGAAGTATATTTGTTGTAAAATGCAATCATGGCCATACACTCTGAGAATTTGTCTTAGCACAACTACTTCACCATATACCGCCTCCGTGGTGTAGTGGTTAGAGCGTCCGCCTGGAGTGCGGAAGGTCGCAGGTTTGATCTCCCACTGTGTCATACCAAAAGACGTTAAAAAATGGTACTTGTTGGTCCCTGCCTGGCGCTCCGCATTAATAGGTACAACAAGGACTGGTCGGCTCGGAGTCAGTATAATGTGTCTGAGTAGGGTATTCATGCTTCACTGCGGCATGGTATCTCAGTGGGCTCATATGAGCGAAAAATTCTCAAGCACGACGTTAAACCAAAGTCTACCACCTGCACTTCACCATATGCTTATCACCTGGTAAGTCAAGTCTAAACTGGGCAAACCAGTGACTGAAAGTATCACCAACTCTCTATGTCACAAGGTCACAATGACATACGTTAATCCAGGACACCAACCCTAAAAACCCAATCCATTTGAATTGACCCTTACACCTAACATGACAAGCATAGGTGGCTGGAAATCAATACTGGCAATGATGAGACACAACGGAAGGCTTTTGTCAAGGAGTCTCACGTTGGTGCATGATTGAGTTCAGGTCATGGCACTTTTAAGATGTATTGTTTATATTATCAGTGTCAACTTAACATGGGTGGAAAGATCAAAGGTCATGGAAGGTAGCACACTGATAAAGTCCATGAACCCCTGGTAGAGTTTGTTTGTTTGTTTATTATTGTTAAATGCCCAATTCAGCAATATTCCTGCAACATTGAGGTGGCCTCTATATATTTGTGAGTAGACCAGACAATCCAGTGATTGATATTGTGAGTGAGTGAGTGAGTGACTTTAGTTTTACGCTGCTTTTAGCAACTGTATTCCAGTTATATCTTAGCTAAATGGTGGAGATGCTTGGAAAAATACTGAACCCTTGGACTGACTGACTGAGTTTGGTTTTATGCTGCTTTTAGCAATATTCCAGCAATATCAAGGCAGGGGACACCAGAAAAGGGCTTCACACATTGTACTCATGTGGGAAATCGAACCCGGGTCTTCAGCATGACGAGCGAACACTTTGACCACTAGGCTAGCCCACCACTCCAGTATTGTGAGGAATGATCCATGTATTTGACATACAATGGTATACTATCAACTACACAGCCTCACCTTCAGATGCATTCAGTTGTTTCTAATGACGAGCACAGGATGCTTGGTGGCTAATCAGAATGCTCATCAGACACATATACTGCTGACAGAGCAAGGGTCAGAATCAGGTCAGGTTGGGATTCAAACCCAGTTCCTGGCACATCAAAAGAAATGTGCTCAGCTTGCTCACCATCTCAGACTCGGTAACCTCTGTTGGGCCACAAGCACTGGTTCATAAACAGTCTTCGATCCTAATAGCTATAAATTGGTGATGATTTATTACACATTAATCCATATGTCACAGTAATTTCAGCAACAACATCGAACATTCCAATGCTATTAATATTCCATCATACATTTGTTAGAATGCTGCCTACAGCACCTCATCTCCAATTATCAGTTACCAAGGAAATAAATTAACCATTGTGTATAAACATGTATATTTGTAGGGGTTTAAAATGGCTGCCATTACAAAATACAAAAGTATTGATCACTTAAGCCATTATATTATGTGGGTTTTAAATAAAGATACAAATTTGGACAAGGAGGATGTACAATGTTGTAGGGAAACACAAAATACCACAAAGTATATACTTCATATTCTAAGATGCCTAGCGGTTAGAACAATAAAAAACAAACAAACATTATCAGACAATAAAGGTGCAGTATTTCGATGACGTAACAATTGAATGACGTTATCCCGTCACTGTGCCATTCTAGTGTGCCCCTCGTAATGGAACCATTATACATTACGTCACAATGTAAGCGACGTCACAATGCATGTTAGTTGTCATCGCCTCGTACGGCCTCCTACAATAAACTACTCCATTGCATCCCGTTTCTTGATTTGCAGTTCCTTCACGCAGCTAACATTACTGGTGGAAACATTACGTTATTGTTTTACGACGGTTAAAATGTGTCAATTCGACTCACAAGTTTTCAGCGACACGGTAACGTTCGCAATKTTTACATTCCCACAATGCAATCGTGGAATGTCACTTGACTACTCAGCTTCATCTGGATGTACTGATCTAAACTTACGCTGGTAGTAGAAATGCGACGTTCATATTGCCCCATATGGTTTACGTTAATGACAGTCTATCATGTAATCAAAATAATTCAGAGAAGATATTTAATCCGAACGTAAACCATCATCAAACTGTTATCATTTGTTTTTTTCTGGTAACGTTCGTCTTAACGTAGCGCAGACACATCAATAGAACAGCGCGCCAGTTAGCCCTGTGCGATAATTCTTAATTTAGGTCACCGACACCGTCGTTTGTTTTCTGCCTTTAATTAATTGTAATTATCCTTAGAAAGTATTAAATTTGGCATCTTAGAAAAGAAATACAGTTTGCTCTACCACCATGTATAGTGTAATAAAGCACACTTTCGAATATACMCTGAACTAATATAAGCGTTCTCGTACTTTAACTAAAATAGTTCAGGGCGAAAGTGAGCTTTATTACACTATACATGGTGGTAGAGCGAAATGTATTTCTTCATTAATCATGTGATATATAGAGATTATTACATGATCAAGTGCGTCATATGACTTATACGACATGACTGTGAAACTTTGCACTAGTTTTCGTATAAGTCATGACATACTTGCTCTAGTGTAATAATTGCTTTATTATCCATTTATTCATGTACATTTGTGCAGTAAAACATGGTAAGCAAGTGTGACAGCAAGTTCAATTGTTTAATGACGTCACAGATGACAAAACACAGAAACAATGGTTGCTTAGCAAAAGTGATATGTGTACATGTGCACATATGATATATATGACACTGGTTATGTTTCACCATACGGATAATAAAGTGAAATCCTGTTCAACCAGACAATGCCATTTCCAGTGAATCTGTATGTATAATCACAGGCCATGATTAGACTCATAGTTCAAAGTTAAGTCACTTTAGTTCCATACAGCATAAAGATAAAAGATTGCCCTCAAGGGAGAGGGTTCTGGGATGACAGTATCATGAAAATGTGGTTTCCCTGTAGGTCAATCAGGTGCAATATTTCATTCAACCTCTTTTGCTTCATTTCAACAAGTAAGATATTTATAGGCAGTATCACACATTTTCTCACCAGTCACCATGATAAAAGAATACACAAAGTATAACAAAAAAGCATGAACAAGACAGTGTCAGTTAAAATTAAATAACTATCCTGTTATAACAAAAACCCATCTCATGAAGAGTCCTTTTTCAGTCAGACTAGAATTTCCTAGAAAATTTACTTTATACATTTTACAACATCCTCTATATTTTTAAGTACCGGGAACAAACAAATTACTTTGTCAACAGAAAAACAAAACAGATTGAAATTTTAACATTGTCAAAGCATCATCTAAAGCCTTCCACACATCCTTATCAAATATCCCCTCCAAATGCCTTCTCCGTGTTCCACTTGCCTGCTGTGTTTTTCCTAGCATAACAAGTTTTCCTTTCCTTTCTGCATCTTTGATAAAGAAAACTAAACAGTAAATGTAACTATGTAAAATTCATTAATGGTAAAACTTGTAAAGTTCTTTTTTTCAAAACTTTTCAAAGAGAATGATAAATGAGATGTTTAAAGATAATGTTATCACTACCACTTTATTCTGAATGGGCACAAACTCCTGGCAAGTCTCAGGACACTCATGGAGAAAGCTGTTACGTAAGTTGCAGTCCCAACAGGTTCTCTTCAACAATGACATGGGAGGAAATAACTAACTTATACACCAGCAATTCCTGTTTCAGCCATAGCAGGAAAAGAAGGAATTTGATATTTATGAGTGCATTCCACTTGAGAAAACTTTAACAAAAGACTGATCTGGTGTTTGTTTTCAATCTTGCCAAGGCATCTCTCCACTGTGATCCCAGCGGACCCTGCTTCATCCATGACTTGCTATGTAGGCTCTTGTCATCAGGTCACTGGGTCTATCTCACATTGTAGTGTTTGTTTACATGGAATTGAGGGAAGGCCTGCCACAATAACTGTATACACATAGGCTAACACTTAGTCGCTGAATATATATAATTTTGACTGTAGTGTAACAAATAAACACAATTAAATTGAAAAGAGACCCAGGGAGACCAGAGATTCAGAACCTGTGGAAATCTAGACTTGCTTCATTTAGGGCTTCAGCATTGCTTGTAGGGCTAGGATGTAAGGAAAAAATATGGTCCAGGGACTGTGAGACAGACTAGTATACATACTGAGAAAACCTGAAGAGCATATTTTGTGATAATATTCTTATCAAGGCAGACATAGGTGACTGGCGTATAATCATCAAGATTTTCATTACTTTCCACATCAAGGACACATTGCCTATATTTGTGAAATACCTCACTGCTTCTAACTGACTGAGTTTGGGTTTACGCCGCTTTTAGCAATATTCCAGCAACATCA
>VKKT01002103.1:145785-165743 GCA_008038995.1 Haliotis laevigata | reverse complement strand
CTTTTGTGGCAAGCATGGGTTGCTGAAGACCTATTCTACCCCGGATCTTCACGGGTCTAATGACAAAGAATCACTTTGGAAGTTTAATATGGAAGAATGGAAGTTGAATATATATTTATACCTGATCGCCGATTTTACAAACCATAAACTTTAAGATATATTTTCTTTTTTGTTTTATTACCTGGTTACACCGATAGTGCCTGAGTGCCTCAACTGCCGCACGTCTCCAGTCGTGGTGACCTTGCCCAGGCGAGGTGAGGGAGATAATTTTGTTGACTGATGTTGGATGACCAGCATTGCCAAGGCTGTGGAGCAGTATCTTCTTGGAGATAATGTAGTGACTATCCTTTTCAATACGGACTGACCTTTTGCGTCTGTAGTGAGGATCTATGAACATAGAGTATAAACTGTGAAATAACTATATGTATCATCGGCCCAAGTATACCTCAGTTGAGTGAGATTTTATGAAGAGTATTTCTGCTGATAGACGGCTCGTTAGGATGAGTTTATAACACGTAGATGTAAGCCGGAATAATTCATAAAACCCTCTCTGTCCAACCGATGCCTTCACGGCATAAGTTGCCCATTCATGTTCGCACAGGATTGTTTAAAACTGCAGCGATGGATAATCTCTCCTTTAAACTTCGAGACAGACTATTTGTGATTCAACAATCAAATTAATTATCCAGACGACCTTTTTACTAGCCTCAAAACGCAAAAATTACAGATGCATCTTAAATATCTTAAAAGTATCAGTACTTTGTAAAATATTGATTGAGCGCTAAATGTTCGGGCATGCTTTACAGTGTATAATTTACAAGAGAGATGGTATCTTTACGCATTTCGTGTTTAGTGATCCATGACTCGATCTTCTCAACCAGTCTGACAGCATCTGAGGAATTTGAGTAGATGAGGAGGTTCCTTGCAAGAGATCCCACAGCCAAACATGCCCGTGTTTGTACCATTGTCAGATTTATTGATCCTGTCAAACATACATAAGAAATATTTGACATATAAAACCCGAAAAGTGATACAGTATAATGTGTGAACGACTTGTCCTTTGAGTAATGAGCCTCTGCTTACTTTCAATATTTTAATGACTCACCATGATGCAGATCTCCAACACCGAAGCAGTAACCCTCTACAGCTTGGACGACTTGCTGACAATGTAAACAATTATTATTTTGGTAAATGTAGTGGCGAGAAATAGACCTTACACGTATCTACAAACCATACAAAGATCACAAAAGTAATGATTAATTCAATTACTGGAAACATGAAAAAGAATCATGATTTTTTAAAGAACGCAGGTATCATTACTGACTCCTTATTACTATTATACGGGAACCAACCATGATTGGCTTAGCTATTGCAATGCAGTGTATAAACACATGTCGTAGTTCCTCCTCGTCAGGGTCTGTCCTGTTGAGAACATGTTTGACGATAAGTTCTTGAGATATTTCATCAGCAATTCTGGCAACGATATCTATGAAGACAAGTCGTTCCACCGAACAATTCGTCTCTGCTGCTCCACAAGAAACGTTAAGAACCGAGTTGACAAACTCCTTGTAGTCCTCACGGTGTAGTGCCTGCAGAATCTCCCGGAGTTCCTGTACACACTGTGTCCGGTTAGCGTCACCTATACCAAAGATTATATAAACATACACGTAATGGTTTGGGCATCACCTTTGAGTGATAGTGGAACTTGACATATTGGATCGAAGATATTGTGCATGTAAATACAAGACAAAATACCAGTACGCCCAATGATTATTGAATTAGACATAACATTAGATATAAACAAGGAAGGCCTTTTGATCTTGGTTAAAAAAACACACAGAAATACATTGTAATATTTATAATGACGTTTGGATCGAGGTCTGGTCCCCCAGTTATGCATCCAAAACCAATAAGATTTCTTTTCAACAATTTGTTTTCTATTGTTTAACTACCTCTATTTAAGTAAATCACTTATGTTCTGAGTGATCATTTGATCCAAATTTTGGTTGTTAATGATTTAAAAGCATCGCCTTTTTAATATATAGGTACTCATTTTATTTAATGGAATAATTTAGTTCAATCATTGAATTAAAGGAAATAGGTTCCTGTTTCTTGCAATAGAATTAACCACTGTCACATTCTTTTCATTGTGAGCGTACGGTCCTCTTTACTGACGAATTTTACCTTTCTCGGGATACATGTGCACACACTGCAGGTAGTGAGATATGTTCTGTTGCACGTCGTGGATCCGTTTATGCACCTTTCTCTGCAATGACAGAAGCCATCAAATTGCTATCAGTAGAGTAAGTAATTATTGTGTAACAGCAATGATGGATGTCCACCGCCTTCGGATAACAATCACAACCACAAATCAACACGATTGAATCCAAGCAAAACGATGCCGGTGACCACATTAATAGGCATATCATTTGGGTCTGAAAAACATCTAACCTCACTTAGCACACTGTTACGCCAAAGAAGCGACAAAACACCTTCCACATCCGTAAGAGTAGAATGTACAGTTGTGACTATAACGTAAGCATATATTTCAGCAGTATTGCAGCTGTATGATGTTGTTTGTAAACAAACCGAGTCTGCACCAGAGAATCCAGTGATTGTCACCATGTGATACGATGACAGAGCTAGCATATGTTTATGAACCACTATGAAATAATGATGATACCAGGTGTTCGCGAAAAGGAGCCTATCCTGCCAAACCGATGGCACCCGTCATAACCATATGCTAAATCTAGTCAAGTGTTCATCTAAAAACATATTGCGAACGTATGGTATGAATCAAAACAGGCAATTGCATCGGACATAATTTTTGTCACTGATGCATCAAATTTTGAAATTTCCCAGACTTGTCTACCATAAAACTTCTAAAAAGCTTTACTGAGGCATTGAATGTTGTAACCTTGATCAAACAACTTCTGACCAAGAGTGGCATGATGCTCTTTAAAATCCTGAAACAAAGAGCACGTTCGATTGTACCTCAAAAGTTGTGAAATTTAAACACCAAAAGCTGGAGCTGTTAGAATATTGCTCGACATGAATGGAAAGTTAAAATCACCCCTTTTGTTATATAGCCTTGTGGAAAGTGCTTTTGACACTTTGGATCTATATGCATAGATCTAAATATGAAACAGTTGAGGTGGGTTCACTTGTCTCCTTAATTTCAAGATCAGGTGGATAAATCAGTGGAAGGTTATTGAACGATATAAGACCATCGATGTACCGGAAGCTTAAGTTAAACTTCTTTGCCAAAATACCTTGTTTTGATTTTGCTAACATACCAGTTTGATTTCAAGTGTGTCCTGTGCCAGACCCTGCACACCTTTATCCATCAGAGGACTGTTGACACGGCTGGAATGAAATATATCAAAGACATATACCCTGTAAACATCAACATTTGCCAATCTGCACTGAAAAGAAGGTTGTGTACATAAGACAATACCTTTTAATAAACTTTTAAGTCGTCCTTTAATTTCAGATACATTTTGTGACAACATTCTAAGACGAACCTCCTTCCGTCCAGTTGTATTTTGGTTGTCGAAGCGGTCCATATCTCAGGAACATCTGTTGAAAAGAAGATCTGTTAATGTAAACCTTTTGCGTACATATGTGTGATTATTCACTTAAAAATAAATATTACATTCCACTCTCACAACTGAAATGTATGATATCAGCTTTAGTACCTACCCCCGGACGTTGATATCTCATGGACCTTCTCTCCCGGCTGCAACGCTCTAAACAGGATAAAACCATATATTTGGGACTGAGAAAATGAAAAGTTTGTTTTTATGCACATATATTTTTTAAAGTTCTATTATATCTCAAATACAGAACACGAATATTGGTAGAGAGAAAACTGAAGATCAAACTAAGATCATACTAAGTTACACATATTTTGTTGCCATCTACCTATTTCAGTCCATGCAGGTAGCAAAGGCACTCTAAGTCCCCATGGTCCCTAGTATGATGATATACCTTCAGTTGTTGGCGACCTATAGCCAATTTTTATATTGTATGTCCTTATTTGAAAGCCAATTTTAAAGAGAGATGCTAGTTTTATTTCTTGATACTGTGACATTCTAGTTGGTTTCACTGTCCTTCGATGACAGGTTTTACAATTTAAATGTATTTATGGTCAATTCTAAACTTGTTTTAGTCACGAAATGGCTGAAATATTGCCGATGTGACTGTAAATCTTAACTCATTCACTTACTCTACTTATTTCAACAGTAATATTGCTTTAAGGAAATGTTTTGGATTGTCTGGTCCAGCCTTTGGTTAATAACAACACCATGCAGCTGTAATACTGCTGAGGTAGGATTCTACTCTTTATATGGTCACAATTGTACAATCGACTCAACTTTTGGCATATATTTCGTATGGATGCGGAAAGGGTTTTGTCGCTTCTATCCTTAAGAACATCACATGCATTGAAGAACATCAAGATCACTTTATTTGAAAGACTAGCCGTTTCTCCTACCTTGCTTTCTCCTTTTTAATGTGTTTTTCTTTCAGGAGTATCTTGTCATAAGCATGACCACTGTGCAGCGTCCCGTCGTCATGGTAGTGCAGAGTCTGTGCAAATGTAATGTGTGATACAACACCTGTGGAATTAGAACCCACATAGAACAAGAAGACAAAGTCATCAATATCCCCCGCAATGGCAAAATACTCTTCATGATTATGTCTACGAGTTTTGATTATGTCAAATATTTAGTAGAGTATATAGAAAAGTGGAAGCAGAGTATTTAAAGGTTTTTAAGTTCTGCTCCAGAGAGGAGCACTATCACCAATTTCAGTCTATGTCAAACTTGTTACCATGGAAATGCCAAAAATATTTTATTCAGAATTCCAAAACTACCAAAAAGTCACCAGTTCACCACCAGATCTATCTAGGTGCCAAGTTTGGTGAAGAAATAGTGAATGGTTTTAGAGTTCAGCTCCGGAAAAGAGCACAGCCACCAATTTCATTCTCAGTCAAATTTGTTACCGTGGAAACGCCAAAAATTGTTTATTCAGAATTCCAAAACTACCATAAGGCACCAGTACACCACCAGATCTATCTACGTGCTAAGTTTGGTGAAGAAATAGTGAACGGTTTTAGTGTTCAGCTCCGGAAAAGACAAATCTGCACGGACGGACTGATGCACGGACGCACGGATTGAGTCCATTTTAATACCCCCTGCAAAACGCGTGCTGATGGAGAGAATCACGGTCAAGCATGTCCTGACTGTATCGCAAGGGATAACTATTTCAGTGTCAAAACGCAGTGACCGTGATTCTTTCATCACAAGGGATACAAAACGGAAAATCTTCACCTTTTAACAGGTATTCGTGAGTACATCTAGTATGGCAAGTACAACATCGTCGTACGATGACCTCAAATCTGGACTGACAACCCAAATAGGTGTAACCAATAAAGGGTTTTATTTCATGCAATTTATTGATACCTACATGGGTGTCCCACTTCTTCTGCATCAGATCACGGACATAAGATCTGATGATAGTTTTATAAGAATAAGAAAGCGGTGTCACAGATTTGTTTAGAGCAAGACCAGCCATTGTGTTCCCAGAAATGCCAACGTGGCTGGGCAACCAACAAAAGACGATGTCGCATTGGCCAGAAGCAAGAACATTATATAATTCAATAATTTCTATTAAAAGTGGATGTTTGCAAAAGAGATATTTAATAGCCTGAAGGCACGAAAGAGAGTTTGGAAAGATGATATATATATATTTAGGGTGTTTCTTAATATATTTGAGGCTGTTAATATGATGTTTGCTTCGGCTGTGAAAATTGAGGTGTGATCTGGTATTGAGAAAATATTGTTCTGGATCCAAAGATAGTGGCACAAGCCACTGCGCCACCATCCTTGGACCAATCTGTAATAAGGATTTGTATTTATTCTATTTACTTCATTTCTTGTTTATATTGTAATTCATTAGTTTCTGATTATTTAAACTTGTTAGTGTTAGGTCAATCTGTGGCCTCACAAATTGCCAACAGATTGAGGAGAAGAAGAAGACGGGAAGGAGATATATTTTCCAGTTCAATGCCGACAGTATACATTTTTTAATTCTTTGCCAAAGAGGCGGAACACCATTTCTTTAAGTCAGGGAAGGTCTGGGTGCAATGGTTCGAGAAGACACTGTATCTGTGTACAAAATACTTGTATTCGTTGAGAGAGGAACAAGCTTTTTCACAAGTTTTTCGATCATATAATGGGCAAGATTTGGATGAGGCACAATATGTTTACCATCGCAGTTTGCACACTTGATGTTATTCGTGCACTCAGAGGGCTCGTGAGCGCCTCCACAACGGGAACATACCATGTTGTTATGGCAGAACATGGCCCCATGACCAAACTTTTGACATTTGAAACATGGGAGTGGAGTTGGTACACATACCTCCACCCCTGTGTTAAAGTTCCCGGCTTTTATACACTTCGGAAGAGCCGAAAGTGCAAATGTAAACATGTACGTATTACGTTTCATAATACTGCCATCATCTCTCTTTTTGGTAAATCGCTTTACAGCGACAACCCATGATTTTTCAATTCAGCTGCAATATCCTCCTCACTCATGTCCGAAAGACAATGAGTCCTGTCTCTGATTACATCTCTGCAGGAGTTCAAAGTTCTGTGTACAGAGGCAACAACGGGTCTATTCATAGTGTAGGCCCTGGGTGTTAAATAGAATTGCCACAAGGTGATACAAGCATGAAACTTGGCAAAAATGTTTATAAGAACCTATTGAACAATTTCAGGGGTGGAGCAACTCTGATTTCAGTGTTGCAGAACAACGGTTACTAGGACAAGCATTTTCCTTCGCAGCCGGCACCGACGATGCAGTTTCTGAACAATTGTGAGGTGCTATAATTATGCATTTTGACTCCTTGTTCTGAAGTCACTGTAGAAATATGCTTGAAGAAATTATATACTAGCAATATGTATGATACTGACTCACCTGATGCCATTCTGGCCACCAAAATTGTTGCTGTAATACGAGTTAAAACCATCACTTTCGTTCTTGTTGAAGACATCACAGCTCATGTTAGGTAAAAATGGCTAAGAAAAGCTGGTATATCACAGCCCTGTCTATATTTTATCTTTGTGTAGAAATTGTTCTTTTAAGAAATTAATTCAACTAGCTCAGCTTTCTTCACAACAAAACCAATAAATTTCAGCTAACTACCGAAGACAAAGCAACTGAAATTGTCATTAAACCATGATGCCACTGCCAAATCCTTAGGCATTGTCACAGTCAGCTCTGCATGTGCAATAGGCAGTGCATGTTAGATGTGCATGAACACATTTGCTGTTGCTACACCTGCTCCGACAAGAACACTTCAGCAGCTCTGGACAGGTTGCACTCGCAAGGACATGTCCTGTCTTAAAGGACGATGGTGAAGTACACCAGAGAAGCCTCTGTCTCTTCAGCAATTTGTTCAGGTGCATTGTGCAGCTCATAGAAGGTTGCAGTAAATTCATCACATGTCTCTCCCAGACTTTCCATGCCATCTCATAACAAGCCATGAGGTCAGACATCTTTCCCTAACGTAACTGCCCATAGGCAGAGAGATGGAGGGAAGGGGTGATTGTCATGAAGAAATTGTCTAAATCACCATCTCCTGTCTGGCATGCAACGTACAGACTTGCAAAGAGTGAAGATTCGCTTTGAAGGGCAGACAGACAGACAGATTTATTTTTAAAGGAGACTTTGGGCTTGAACATTTAACAGTACCACCTTCTTTCAGGTAATCATTGCTGTTTATTCTAAGCTGCTCCTCCACTAACGTTGCATACTAATCTTGACCCTTTGATACTAGAGTGGTTAGACGCTCTATTGACTGCTCGTCCATGATGTCTTTTGAATGCAACCTCAGAAGGTCCTGGCTTTCCTCCTCATGTGGGCGCCCCATGTCCTCCACTACACCGACTACTACCTGCGCAAATAATCTCTGGGTGGATCTGGTTTGCTCATGATAGTTCCTTTGGCCAGAACGTCTTGTTTCCCAACCACTGTTACTTCAAACTTCAAAATGACCCGGACACGTTCGGGTCCTGCCACTGGCTATCTTAAGAGGGAGTTTGCATCCTGGGTGAGTCCTATGATCCCTCCTTCATCCTTCTCAACTCCATTATATTGTTCATAGCAGTGATCGACAGCAATGAGAGAGAACTTTCTCTGGGATTTGGCCACAACAAACTTTCCTTGCTGAAATTCATGGGCAACATCTAGATGCGTTTGAATTAGGCTGCTCATGTCTCTCAGATGTACGGACACCCAGCGAGCGTAGTGGATGTGGTTGAAACTGAAGAGCCAAGGCATCAGTTTTATCAGTGTACCTACGGACAATTCTAAACCATAAGTCACCTTGTTCTTTCATCTGATTTGTTGGAAAACATGATCGAATGGTATTCGATTCCCGACAAGACTATTCACTGCGTATTGACACGTAAAAATATCGCTCACAATTGTATTGTTGCGTCGTCAGCAGTGGTGATGTCATTCAAATCATATTGTGACGTAAAGTCGGAATGACGTCACAAATGAGCAGTTCCAGATGCTACTATGGGAAACAGCTGAAACGGCCAGCTTATGACACGTCACTGCTATACCCGTACTCAATGTCAATGAGTGCAGACAGTAAAACCCATGGTTTACTTTTGGTTTAACGCCGTCGGTTCCAAATAAATTCCCGTGCTTCAAATACTCAATAACACCCGGAAATTGGCAAATACATGATGTTTTTCTCCTAAATCAAAGTCACCTGTACGGAGTGATCGCATAAAAGTTAGCAAAAGCAGTTCCAAATCAAGATTTGTGTACCAGTACATGAACTGAGGACTTTCAACTTTCCTCCCTTCACACTAAGTGCTGAAACTGTCTGTTGAATCTTCAGAGTTGTTTGCAACGTATGCATCATACGCCTTTTTGAGCAGGTTATATAATGCACCCGCACTGATTTGATGGGCATGTCGGGTCACATGTGATGTCTTTAGGAAGGATTCTGCAATGCCTGGCTTGGCAACGTCTGCTTCCTGCAGTAGTTCCACCAAACCACTCCCTCCAGCAAATGACCGAAAACGTTGAAACCTGTCATTTCTGTGTGGATGCCTCCAAGCAGTATGACATACTTGTCCTCGCCATAGATTGTTGGCAACGACCACTGTAGTTGTTTCAATTGGGCATATAGAAATTGATCCACGCTTATCACTGGAGTCTGGCTAGGATTAACGCGTTGCACAGCTGACTTCACGACATCAAGGAAATGCCGAAGCATGGGTGGTGAACTTGCTTTCTCAACAAAAAAGGCAGCATGGCGTTGATAGATGGTAGATTATCTGGATCCTGTACTGTGCCGGCATGGTATGCTGTCGACAGAGTGGACTCTGCAGATACCTCATCATCATCCTGCTTCTCAACATGACACAGCCAGTCATATTCTTTTCCATCTCCTTAATCGAGGTGCTGTTTGATGAAGTCAGATTACCAGCGCTTTTCGGAGCAAAGACATCACTTGTTGGTAGACCTGTAGGCTATTTTTCAGTGTATGTGATGGCACCAAGCTCTTCATCTTTCTCAGTCCCTTCTGTTGGGTTACTGAATTAGTGAAACCTCGGCCATTGTCCTCATCCCCCATGACATCTTGCGGAGTGAGATTCTGGAATAAGGACAAGCTGGTGCCATGGAATGAACTTGTAGATATTGCAGAGGTAGGGTGATGATCGATGTTGTCTCAAGCACTCGTGATGAAGTGACCCTTTTGTAGCTGGGGAGGACAGACTGTGCCAATGTGATGGTAATAGTCACAGACATTATTGCCTAGTGATGTGATCAAGTCCGTTGTACGGCTGTATGACGTTGATATACCAAGGGCAAATATACTGTCAATCAGTTGGCTTTATCTGGTTAATGCATGGGCCTTAAAAACGACATCGAGGGGTAGTGATGTTTCACGATCCTTGTTGTGATACACTTGTGGAATTTTCACACTTCCTACGTCTCTTGATGCAGTTGTAAAACAAAAGCTGTGCAATGGACAGTGCTAGCTGACTTAGATTTGTGTCGTATGTTTGATCTATAATGTTCGACGAATTGATTAGCATGTTGACTAGTGACAAAAGGGATCACGGAACAGATTCCACTTGACTGTTGAAGTCAAACGTTCCAGAGAATGTTACTTTAATTGTGAATATGTCCTGTCGGATTATGTCAGCAATTTTGATCATCACGACACTCTGCTCATCTCGATCAGTCTGGTATCCTTCTCGCAAAACAGAATCAACATCATCTTTATAGGCCATGAACACATCTCGTCCTTCCTTGTAAGCTTTCATCGGAACATGCATAAGATTTCGGCTTTTAAGAAACTTGCTGTTCACTTGTGCAGTGCGTGAGTTAACATTTAACGTCACCCCGGCAATATTTCAGCCATATTGTGACAAGAAATGTTGTACATACAGAATAAATACAAGTAATTGCATAACCAGTCATCGACGCACTGTAAAATAACAAAAAGTATCACAATACAATGTAAAAATGGGCTAGTGATCGCATACTAGGGACCATGGGGACTACATTACTTTTGCTACCTGCATGGACCCTAGCCGGATATATATCATCCCTTCAGCCGCTGGCGATTGTAGTCGAATGCAGCCATAAGTTGAAAGCACAGAAATACCACGTTTAGAAAATCTGGTAAGTTGGGATTGGGTCAACAGCCTGTTGTGAGTTATGACATATATTCTATCGTTGTGAGTTGTTTGAAGTAACCTCACTATAAAATATATGATATTGTTTCCATTTTAGCGGCATTGGGGAGTTAACTGACCTAGGGCTTCTGCAAATAATCATGCTACCTGCATGGACCCTGGCTGGATTCACACCATCACTTCAGCCGCTGGCGATTGCAGGCAAATTTAGCCACAAATTAAAATACTACTAGTAAACGCTCGTTCAGTAGCGTCCGCACCAAGTTGATCTAGCCTATCAGTGTATAACTTTGCAAGATTGGCAAGTCTGAACACCGTAACGTCCTCATCTTGCCTCTTCTCCTCAATGTAGGAAATCAGCTCAGCCAGCACAATGCCTTTGCATGTCTTGTAATCTGAGGTATCCAGTACCCCCCTGAGACTTTTGCACGCGCTCTGTTGTACAGGTTGATGAGGCATTTTGCATGATATTTTGCTTCCTGGGCAATTAGGCCCCCTGCACTCAATTTTGCAAGAAGATCTTCATTTTGCAGATCATGTGCACATTTCCTCATATGGTAATGTAGTTAAAAATGTGTAAACTTCACGGAGTATCTCTTTTGTTTCCAGTTTGGAACAAAAGAAGCATAAGGGGCTGTTGATGTCATCAGGTACGCCTGTGACCGTATCACCAGTACTGCTTCGAGTGCAAATCCGCTTTGAATTAGTCCCATCTTCATCAGACTTGCGCTTTTCCTTCGCTCGTTGCAGTTTAGTTAGGATTTATGCCACTTTGCATTGTGTTTTTTAAAACTTGACTGGATACCTTTTTAATTATCCAGTGGTGCCAGAGTTAATTTTATTGGCATAGAGACCAGTTCACTAAACAGGATGATGTTATCTGCCAAGGTTTCATAGACTGTATCAGTTGGCGATATTAGAGATTCTGTGATGTCGAACTCACGAAGTACACATTTAGTCCAATCGGTTGCTTGAACAGTTGCTTACGAAGCAATTGCCATTTCTGAGAATATTTGGTTAGACTACTTGACTATCACTGCCAGATAGTACATCCAATCTACACTACCACACCTGCAAAATATGGGAACCTAATTTGATTAAGGCTGATGAGCTATCCGTTAATCACCTTAACCAAGTAACACGCATTCATGTATGGGATACAACCCTACACCTAGCCTGATCATGCATTAACTGTCATTGATCTGCACACAATCCGAAGCCCCGTTACCCTTGGTTTGACTCTATATTTACTAACTACCAGCTACAGTTAACTAGGTAATGGACATGGCGCTAGACAGCATTTGGGACTCTAAACTAAACTGTACTGCAACTACAAGTCTAAAGCGTTTGTACGAATATCTAGATCAGCTGACGCTGAACCCCACGCTGAGTTACACAATAGTGATGTCACCAGTGTGCTCTGGTTGTGGGCAGACATTCACTTTATTTATAAGCTTTTACTAACGCGTACAGAATTCATGTTTTGTACTTGTTAAGATATGATCATCTTGGACTTTTGGGTCCCATTCTTGCAGTGCTGGGCACATTCACTTAAAACAAGACAGGGCTGTGATATATCCCTTAGCCATTTTTACCTCACGTGAGCTTTGATGTCTTCAACAAGAACAAAAGCGATGATTTTAACTCGTATTACAGCAACAATTTGGGTTGCCAGAAAGACATCAGGTGAATCAGTATCACATATCTTGCTAGTATATAACTTTTTCAAGCATCTTTACAATTATTTTAGAACAAGGAGTCAAGATGCAGAATCATAGCGCCTTACAATTGTTCAGAAACTGCCGGTTGCTAAGGAAAATCCTTTGCCTAGCAATCGTTGCTCTGCTACCCTGAAATCTGAGCGGCTCCACCCCTGACATTGTTCAGTGGGTTCTTATAAACATTTACGGCGAGTTTCACGCTTGTATCACCTTGTGAGCAATGTTTACACTTATTACCTTGACAACTACGATCTGCTGTAATTTTAACAGATTATCCGATTGTTGTGTCCGAACGCATTCCTCTAATAATAAACCGGTCCGGAGACGTGTTACGTCCTTCACCTTCCGACAGACACCAACTATACTACTCGCACTTTGCTAAGGGTCACAAAACGCACAGCTTTACTTAAACGTAGATAAATAAAATTGGATAAATAATGATATGGTAACCCCTCTTTAGGCTTAATCACTTTATTCTACCCCAATGCACTTGATACATGAGTAACCATAAAGATGGTTTTCATGGCACCAATCAACCATTTTGCAAATCATGGAATGAGTACACAACACCTGTCAGTAGCAGGTATAGAGTCCACAAGATGAAATGACATACTGATACCTAGGATCCATGCTTACAATAAGCTTACATATTTGAACCAAATTTGACCCCACACCATAGTTTGTTAAATCCATGATTTGATCTTTAGCAAAGTGTGAATAGTATATGTCCGGAAATCCTTCATCTGGTGATATAGATACCACATATCTACATTTGTGTTTTGATACACCATGTCTTTTTCCTTTCAATCTGGTTTATCAAAAGTGTTCAACATCCCTGCTCCCCACCCGCCTTGGAGTGTCAACAAGGACGGAGCTACAGCTACAGGGATGTTATACTTCAGCAAGTAAAAACATAAATAGCAGTAGAATCTGGGAGAAGAAATGTCAGGCTGGTTCGCCCTTGACATCACTCTAGAGAAACATGGAATTCAGGGGTTTACATTGTCAGATTTGCCCATGAGCCATGGCCTTCTGGCACATGACTCTAGGCATATTAATGTATTAATAATATATAATACATTTGTAAATCAAAATAGCCAAGACCAAAATAACAAAATATGTGCAAAAGGACGAACCATGCACAGGGATGGGCGTGACCAGCCGATTGATAGATCGGGGCCCATTTTTCCACCCGTCTCGGTGAAGTAAAGGTCGAAGTAATGAATTGGGCAAAGTACCTCTTTTCCAGTCCATCGAAAACTAGGTTTTCTAGGCAGAACCGGTTTTTCCCTATCATCACTGAAGGAGCCGTTTCATGTAGAAAACAAAGCATTACGGTTGCGAGCATTGCAACAGCTTTGCGATTTTGACATAAAGACTAATCGCCTCACAAAGATAGGACATTTCATTATCTAATCTGCAACATCTTGTTATGATGAATCATTATTTATGTAGGGGAATTAGAACTCCAAATTTCAAAATGACCTTACCTTGTGATGGGTTCTCTCTGCCCTGTCGTGACTGAAGTGGGAACGCATGAGAGTTCTTCCAGACGGCGTCATACCCACGTTGTACTTGTGCGTCAGATTGCCTGCATAAGTACACCAAAGAAGATGTTATAACTGAACTAAAACTTAATATCATAGCAAGGGATACAAGAACTAGGTTTCATATATTGCAGCTTGGTTGAGAACTGAACTCGAGTCTTCAGCTTTTACCACCTGGTTCTTACACTTTAAATCATAGGCCCTAAGCCTTGCATTTGTGCTGAAAGTATGATCATACCGTTTGACTTTTGCGCTGTGATGGCCGTCCTCAACTCGTGATGTTGGAGTTTTCTTAATGGGATAACTTACCTAGGTGATCTAGATCTGTTGTCTCGTAGAAGTCCGTACTTCCTCTAGATTCCTTGACAACAATGACACAAAATGTACACAATGTATGTATGTATGTATGGATGGATGGATGGATGGATGGATGGATGGATGGATGGATGGATGGATGGATGGATGGATGGATGGATGGATGGATGGATGCATGCATGCATGTATGTATGCGCCGCTACTCACTAGGTTTAACTTAACATTAATCACCGGAAACGTATATCAGAACAAACTCATAATTATAGATCAGAAACATAGAGCACAAAGTGTGCTCAGCAAAAAAACCAATGTGTCAACATGTTAAATCTAAGAATTTGTTTTGTACAATGTATTAGCAAAGCTCAGACTCGTGTATTTATAAATATATTTGTTTTCATAGCATTTATGGGATTTTCATAAAGGCAGTATCGCAATGAATACCCTGATAGTAACAGAAAACAGACTGGTGACTGCTTTCTTGATGACCACCAGCTCGTCCTCGTCTTCAGGATGGACATGGACCAGGTCAATAGATCCATTAGTACTGGTCCGAAACAGGAATCTGCAAGGAGAGTAATAAAAACATATAAAAACGTCTAAAGAATCAGAGATGAAGTCTTCAACAAATGTCATCCAGTGGCAAGGTGCAGGACCTTCACATACTAACATCCGAAATGAAACATGATGGTACGATCACCGTGATGACACGTGCTCTTCTTATGTATGCACATGAGTGAAGATACAGCTGCTTAACAATTCTTAGATGACCCATAACAGATGCGGGATTCTAAAAATTCAACACAAGAAAACAAATGAACAAACTCGAATTTTAGCACTGTATCTTTTGTATATTGTTTATATTTAGGGTGTCTTTTAATATATTTAAGAGCTGTTAGTGTTGCGTTTTCTTCTGCTGTGAATGTTCAGCTGTGATCTGGAAATCTGAAGAATATTGTTCTGGATCCAATGACAGTGGCACAAGCCACTGTGCCACCATCCTTGGTCTCATCAATAAATAAGGATTTGTATGTATTATATTTACTTTTTAACTGATTTAATTCGTGTAAGTACACCATCTAAAGGATGGTAATAATCTAATAATTAATAAAGCTGTTACAGAAAATAAAATTTGCTAAACTCTTGCCAAACTTTCTTCATCATCAAATTATGTTCCTGAGTTTCCAAAAAACAACCATGGACCCTATTATGGTGATCTTTCTTCATTTGTTGGCGATGTATAGCCTGTTTTTAATAATGTATTGTCCAAATAGTGCTATTAGTTTGAACTTAACATGCTAGTTATAATTCTAACTGTTATAGTCTAGTTGGTTTACTGACATTTGACATACTGATCCTTCCAATTACTAATTACCAATTTCTCTGACGAATTCGTGTCTTTAAAACCATGGAACGAATGGTTAATAACAGATTAATTTTAACTAAATTGCTAGGATACAATGTGGTTTCCAGAAAAATCGTAGTACTATTGACCATTCAGTACGATTAGAAACTTTTGTTAAAATGCTATAGTATCTAAACAACATGAAGTCCCAATTTCCTTTGATCTTGACAAAGTTGAAGCACTGCATTTTAAAGGATTTACACGATTTTGGTGTGAGAGGCCGTTTACCTCTATAAATAGAGTGATCACAGTTTTTTAACAGACAGGTAATTTCAAGTCCGAGGTTGCTCATCCCTGTCTGATCATTACTAATAGGATCAGGGTGTCCCACAATAAAGTATTTTGTCTGCAACATTATTTAGTATTATAAATAATCTAAGGTTTTAAATGATTCAGTTGATGGATCACTTTTCGTGGATGATTGTAATGTTTCTTGTAGTGGTAAAAGTATGCATACAATAGAGAGACAGTTAAAACAATAATATTCACGTCTTTATATGCTCTAATTGTATGCTGTTTTGGCGAAAATGTAATCTGCATAAAGACCTAGGGCTATATTTAAATGTTGGCACACCCTTCAAAGTTGTAAAAGAGGCCAAGTTCCTGGGTCTTTTTTTTTACTCTCATTTAACCGCTTTACCTCATATTATACACCTAAAAAACACATGCCTGAAAGCACTTGGCTTGTTGAAAGTCGTTTCGAGTTCAAAGCGGTGAGGGACCAAACTTCCTTCACATAATTTGCTTGACAACGGTGTTAGTAGCTACGCCGAAACGTCGCTCATACTATATTAAGAAGTTGTATATCAATAGAACTCCTCGTTGTTCATCGCACCAACTTCTAAATGCCACTCAAACAAGTTACCTTCCTACACATATACGGATCACTCACTCCATCGCACGTGGTGGAGCCTGCAAAAGTAAGCTAATACTGTAAGACTCGGTCCACCACCATGGGCTAAGACTGGGTCTTGGGTCTTTTAGAGCTTCTCCTGTTGACGTCTCTACGTCGAGCCGATGAACCATACCTTAACCAACCCAGTATACAATTATCCTTACAGTATATAACAAAACTACATTCTAACCCTGCATTTAACTTTGTTATTGAGGATCTGTACACCAAGAAATCATCTCTTATTCCGCCTCTAGAACTAAGAATACAACCTTTCCTTTCTCCTGCTGGAATTGAACTACAAAATATAGCTCCTTACAGTCTTCTTTCTTCTCTTCTTTGGCAATTAGTGAGGCCACAAGTTGACCTAACACTGACAACGTTTAAATTATCAGAAACTAACACATACAAATCCTTATTTACTGATGGATCCAAGGATGGTGACCCAGTGGCTTGTGCCACTGTCATTGGATCCAGAGCAATATTTTATAGATTACAGAATAATAGCTCTATTTTTACAGAATGTTTATCAGCTCTTAAATATATTAAGAAACGCGGTAAATATAAACAATATATAATCTTTTCAGATACACTTTCTTGCCTATCAAACATCTCTCGTGCAAACACCCACTTTTAATTGAAATAATTGAATATATATACTCAGCAGCAAAAACACGTCATTACAGAAATGAACATAATAAGTGGATCAAAAACTGACACATCAGTGAATAACGTGAACGTTTGCAGTCCATTCAGACTCTTGACTTCAGTATCTAGTGTGACCACCACGAGCGGCAATAACTGCAGCACAGAGTCTATGCATAGAGTGCACCATTCGATTGATGAAGGCCATTGGCAGCTGGAACCACACTATGAGAAAGGCCTAATGCATATTGTTGACACCGTTCTGCTGTAGGAAAGCCCGTGTAGCTCTGGCACTATGGGCCCGGGCGTTATCAGGCTGGAAAATGTTGTTCCGGTGACGTGCGAAATGTCTTATGACTTGGGGTCTGAGAGCTTGGTCGATGCTGTGAAGCCGCCTTCTCTCCCTTGACCAAGGTTCTGGAACACCACAGGACCCACTCTCTAGTTGCTGCAGCCTATAGATGGTCCAAACGTTGATCTGGCAACGGCTTGTGCAGTGTGGCCAGCTTCAAGTCTTCCCAGCGCCTGGTTGCTCTGAGCTGTCGTGCGTCGCGGCATCCTGCTGACGTTGTAATGTGAATATTACAGCCGGGTATGGGGTGCATTTTATAGGGCTGGTCCTTGTGAACAGCACGTGCAGCATGAGTTGCATGAAAACCATGGAGAACACCATAACCATCTCCGAGATCAGGTTGCGTTTTTGAGCCTAGGGTCCATTTTGAATTTGGGAAGGGATGTCTTTGCTCAGGTAAAGTTGGAGATGTTGTCAAAAATATACAATCAAAGCATTAAATCAGTTTACAGTTTTCCGTTTCTACGAAGAAAATTCCAAACTGACGTTTCTTTTGCTGCTTAGTATGTAATGATCTTGCTACTTGCCAATACAGCATTGTCCTCAGTTGGTTACCCAGCCATGTTGGAATCTCTGGTAACAAAATGGCCGATTTTGCCGCAAAGGCAGCACTCAACAAATCAGAACCCATACTCTTATTGCAAACTACCATTAGATTGTACATCCGTGATCTGATGCAGAAGAAGTGGGGCACTCAGGTAAGTAGTAATTATGATATGAAACTGTTTTTAAAAAAATCCAAGTCGATCATATATCGATATACTGTGAGTGCTATGAGTGAGTGAGTTAAAATTTATAGTCACGTCGGCAATATTTCAGCCATATCTTGACGAGCACAATTAATTGTTATACATAGTAATTAATGGTAAATTGTTAATATCCGTCAACGAAGGACAGTAAAATAACTAGATTATCACAGATTCGAATATTAAAACTAGTAATTAAATCTAAGAGAGTTTAACTATAGATGACAATACAACATTAAAAAAAAGCTTTAGATTGCCACGAACTGAAGGTAGATCACCATACTAGGGACGCAGTATTTCAGCAATATCGTTACTTAAATTAGTTATGAATTCATGATAAATGCGCAAATTTTAAAAACATGTCAACGAAGGACAGTAGAACCAATTCGTATATCACAGTAACAAGACATTAAACTAGCATATATCTCTAAACTAGAATTTCAAATTGGGACAATACAATATAAAAAAAGGCTGAGGAATCGCCAACAACTGAAGGTATATCACCACTCTAGGGACCATGGAGACTTACAGTAATTTGGCTACCTGCATGGAACCTAGCTGGATTTATACGATCCCTTCACCCATTATTGATTGTATTTAGCCAAAATAGAACAACAAATAGTCTACAATTAAAACAGTGTGTAGAGCTTAATTGACTCTAAAAGTTTTGGGACTTACGTATCTCTCAGGACGACAATCGGTTTACAGTGTCGGTGCTATAAAAATAGTGCCCGCTTATATGACATGATATTTATCATCCACTCGGTGCTTAGGGTCATTCATTTGTATAGTTTTTATGTAGACATACTGTTTTCATGACAAAGGCTCAAGGAAAAACTCTGTCACGCTGACATGTGATTGCTACGTCATCCACTAGCAGTTGCGCATAAAACCATAACTACATTTGGTATGATAGTCAGGAAAAGATGTGTAAAGACACTCACGTCGTTTTCAAATTCCAACCTTTGGGGTTACTGGAGTCTGAAAAATAGGAAAACATTTTTGTTTACAAACTGAAAACACGCTTTTGAAAACACACTATCAGGTAGGTAACACATTCTGACGAAACGATCCTCATTTTTACTCGGTTTTTACGATCAGTATTATCTGAACGTTTATTATACCAGTTTTATTAAAGGGTTGTATACAGTAGTAGAAGAATAGCGGTACGGGATCAAGTCCAACAAAAGCCTCTGCAAAGCCTTATTTCAAAAATAAAGCTTTTGTTAGGCCCTTAGATCTCGCCACCATTGTATCTACTACTTTTGAGCCCCTGTTAATTTCCCACCCACACGTGGCACTACTGTACTGCTATGACTGCGAATTAGCACATGCCGCTATGTCACGTTGGCCTCAATAAAACAGTTTAATGTGAATCGCCTAAGATCTCTTTGGTGTTCGTAATAAAGGCTTGCTGGGCTTTTCGTACTCCCTGTTTCCCTGTTTCTCGTCCTCGCTGATAGCAGATTTACGAGACTTGGATCGAATCTCTTGTTTCATTTTGTTATATTTCGTGAATTCAGAGAGGATTGAACGAACCTCTTCCTCTGAGATCTTACTGTCAGTGAGTGCCATGGAAATACGCTCACTTACCGTGTTCAGCTT
>VKKT01002103.1:80505-102336 GCA_008038995.1 Haliotis laevigata | reverse complement strand
GCCGTGATATTGCTGGAATATTGCTTAAAGCGGCGTAAAACCAAACTCAGTCAGTCAGTCAGGCAATGTTGTATACCACTATCCCAACTTCATTCCTTGATCGATGGGGCATTTGTAAATAAACGAAAATGCATGCATATCTATCTTCAGAGGTTCAGGACAATTTGTCAAACATTAAAGCAAATGTCATTTGAAGTCTATCGAGAAAAGTATATGTGAAATCCTGAAAGCTTTATGGTAGACATGTGGAGGACATTTCGAAATTTTATGCATTAGTGACAAAAATGATGTCCGATGCAATTCTCTATTTGACTCATACCATACGTTCCCGAATTATACCAGGTGTTCAACTGTTGACTAGACTTATCATTATGTTTAGGACGGGTGCCACCAGTGGGGTAAGATACGCTCACCTTTTCAACACCTGGTATCCTCACCATTTCACAATGATTCATTGTATCGCATGGTGACAATCATTGGATTGCCTGGTCCAGACTCGATTCGTTTACAAACAACTTCATACAGCTGTAATGCTGCTGAAACAAATATATAGCCATGACACAGTCACAATTGTACAAATAGCTCTGTTTAAGCAGAGATTTCTGTTGAATGTGGAAAGGTTTTCCACGCGTCTATCTTATACAATGCGTTTGTCTTTATCATTGTGCCACATTCTGCCAGATGCCTTGATCGATGGCAGTATGAGCCCGAGTAAATGACAATAAAATATGATGAGGATTGTCACATAAATGTGGCATTTTATGTGACATGTTATTGTTTCCTAAAATGTCTAGTATATTCGTGTCAAATGTAGGCATATTAACTGAATGCGATTCACTTGCAACATGGCAGGACAAGGTGTATGGTGTATTCAACCAATTGAACGGAACATATATTGCACTATGTCTTGTTTGTACTTTGGGACAAGAAGATACTATTAAAGCACTGGTTAATTTATTGAGTGCTGAATAAAATGAATTATAAATTCCAAACTCATGCATTGTTATCAAATGTTATACGGTGAACTCTATCTAGACATGCGAAGGGAAGGTAAATAGTAATACTTAGCATAAAAACAACAAAGAAGGCAAATAATAAACGTCAATACTGTTTGTCTTGTCATCCAAACACTAAGCTAATTCATTGTTGTTTTTGCACTAGATTGCAGAAAGGTACCCAAGGTAATTAATCATTAATTAATCTTTTAATTCATGGAAATATAAAAGCGTAGCATGACTAACCATAATTAAACCTAATGGCTGGTATTTTATTTCAAGGCCTTATGACATGATAGAGGAAGCCAACATTCACTTCCGCTACAGCCCTGGACGATCGGATCTGCCCGCTGAAACCAGGCGACGTCATCGCCGTTACCTGTCAAACATCATAACCAAAATACTCGGGAATCTTGACTGGCACGCCAATTTCTCAACCAGAATACCCTTCAATGAACATCAAAATCATAGCAGTGACCAAGACAAATACTTTGCAGTCCACAAGACCTCTGGTGCGAGACAGGTAAATGTGACATTTTTTCCGTCGCAAGAAGACCTTCTCATGCTGAAGGATGACTTCACTCTGAGGTGCATGGATTGTCATGGAGGAACAGATATGTCATACGTGTTGTGAGTATGTTCATATATCCATACATATTACATATCCATGTTGATATACTCCATATTCAATCAGATAGAGCAAAAGTACAGTTTGTTTCCTTTGTTGTTTTAAAGTCAAACTCGGCAGTACATGACGTCAGTTATATAAGTGATCGAGTGTTGACCTGACAATCTAGTGATTGATATTGTGATCCATATCATCGATCCCGAACCGATATCCATTCGGTAGATTATGACGAAATGCAGAATTATAAAATGTCGGGAAAGTTTCAAACCTGGAAAAACAAACGTAAACACCACACGATCAAATAGCAGGCACTTATTATTCTTATTTTAACTTTACATGGATCTTAGCAATTGTCCCAGAGTTTGTCAAGTAAGATTGGGGTGCACGAAGTTGAAAAATCTCCCGTTTTTTCCAAAAAGACTAAGACTGAAAAAATTCGATCGCCCTTTTTCAGGGAGGTGAAAAGTAACACTATTTATGTTGTGTCACTAACGATCTTGCAGTGGCATTGTATGTGGCAGAATTGGATCCTAAGATCAAACGTGTTATGTAGTGATGCTTACATTAAAGTTATTTAGGCCTTTGAGTCCTTACACGTGGGAACATCCTCAAACCTATTGTAAGGGGGAAACCTACACGGACGAAAGGAACACAATGGGTCTATGCTGTTTGTGGTTTCTCTTTTTCGCTTTGTGTTTTATATCAATGACAACACCATGCGTTAACCCTATTTAAAGATGAAAAATATTTAACTACTTCCTCGTTTCTTTTCGACCATTCATTTGCCACATACTCAGAACGTCTATAATGATTTTATCGCTGTGATACCAATCGGTAGGAGGCTACTGACCGTACTTTGGTCCATGTTGGATAATAGACGAAGGGTTTATAAATATATAAATAACGTTGTGTGATGTTTCAATATTGATGAATACAACTAGCACATGGGTTTATCCGATGGGCTACGGATCCCAATTGTGACGAATGTTACATTCAACCCATGCACTGGTGCATCGATGAAGCATATGGACTAAACTCTTAATAGCCTGTTTTTATGTTGTCTTGTCATGTATAGTTAAAATGTTCTAGATTATATTACTAGTTTTACATTTATATCTGTGATATTCAAGTTGTTTACCTGTCTTTTGTTGGCACGTTTTTATACTTTACCTAAAATTATTATTAATATATGACTTGATATTGTCACGATATGGCTGAAATACTGCCGATGTGACTTAAAATCTTTACTAACTCACTCACCCATTATTATTATTACAGTGAACTACTCATAAAGAAGGTAAACAACGAGCCGAAACTGGTGAAATACATATCACAGGTGAGAAGTTTCGAGTATTTACATAATAAACACAGTGTGTTAACAAAAGTGTGTTAGCAATTTTTAGAAGACGGTTATTGTATTTTAGGACTCCAGGCCGTCATACAGAGTAAACAAATTATACAGTAATTTAAACAACTTGATGTTACTTGCAGTATTACATCAATTTGAATATACTGTATTTTCAAGAATCTAGTAGATTTACTGTCCCTCGATGACATAATTGATGTAAATTTAATTGTTCTCGTCACGATATGGCTGAAATATTGCCTATGTGACGCTAAATATTAACTCACTCACTTATTTTTAATACGTTATATTTTAAGTTTATTGCATTATTTATGTTAGCATGTTTTGGCAAACCTTTCTCTGCATTATCATCCGTTAATAAATGAATGACGTTACTGATATATTCGGACTGCAATAACATTTGTGTCTTGATAAATACCAGATGTTCGATACACATTCACATGTATAATTCCTGCCCTACAGCTCGAAGGTGAATCCCAACTACGGGCTGATATTGAAGTAGAGTACAGCCAGGAGATGGGCGTGAACTACACAACACCCTTGTGGGAGACTGGGCCGATAGAACTCATCCGAATACCCGTGGCTGTAGTCAGGCGACTACCTCCAGTGGAGCTTTCTCTTGCTTACAACACACAAGCTCTGGCAAGCGTCTTTGGTTACTCCGGAGGCTCTGGTAGAGGTAGAACAGGATTCAGAGCAAGTGGCAGATATACAATATGTGAGTATATGTGCAGTTTACTATGTAGATTAGCGTCTTTACTACCAGGTGAAGTCATCTGAGAGTGTTTGTGTACTAATGTCATGAATGGGATGTCGACATAGGTCCTTCATTGCAATATGCGGTGTCAATATTGTGATACTGAAAATATGCATTGTTCTAGCCTCTAATTTGTGAGACGCCAATAGAGGAGATAGACTTCATTACAATATTTCGTAATCTTTCAGTGATAATATTCTTATCTCGAGCCTGACAAAGGTGAAAGCCTGGTGACTATTGTGTTAACCCTAGATTGCCTGTCACAGTATGAATAATCTAAATGAGATTGATAGATTTCTCGTTTGTACCTCAAAAAGTGTTTAAAGGTTTGTGAAGTTTTCCGTTTTATCATATTTTTCCTGAGACATTTATCGATATATTTAAAATAAACACGTTGATAGATATCTTGATAGATCGATTTGCCTAATCCTGCATGTGCCATACATTTGTCATATATATTCTGACAAGGAACCTTATGCTAAGACTATGGTCTAACAATTATCAAGTAATCTTTGATTATATTGTATGTTTGTATGGTGTACGGTTGGAACATTTGCTTCTACCTTTAAGATCTGCATCGGCACCACTCAGCCTGTATTCATAATTTTAATGCTTAACCCTTTGTAGCGCAGCAGTTTGAGGCATCATCATCGCTGCACGGAGACATTGCATCTCACGCCTGGACATCGGATGGGCAGGACACAGTAGAGATGGCTGTTCCTGACACATTCAACGTCACTTTCGATGTGTTCCAGAAGGTAGTAGTTGAATGCATTAATAGTTGATTTGTTTTAGCATGCATGTACCATTTGAGCATTCATGTACCATTTGCCTTGGACGAGCACTGGCTATGTTGTGTATAAGGTTCACGTGTTGCAATGTCACTAAACTATGGTGGGGACTACGTGAAGAGATTTACTTCTGTGTCCCATAGAAGACGAATTTAAATAAACAGGCATCCAAGTCAAATGCGTAGGTATAGACATAGTAGATATATGTCCGTAAATATATCATGATAACAGCAGCTGAGACTGCAGATAGGCATGTATCTAAACAATATGCTGTTTTTCAGATTTTCTTCAACGCATCTGTTTCCTGGAAAGTAAAGGACATAACCATCAACCTGTACCCGCCAATGGAAATAATGTATACCCTGTTGTGATGTGTCTGTTTGTTCAGTGTATATAGACCTGTCAGAATACAGAATTACGTTTATCTGCCATGTAATCAGAAAAATGGTAATGAAATAATCCGACAATTTGTAAGTTGTGCAATAGAAATACGCGTGTTCTAAATATGTAGATTACCAGCACCTGTGTATTTTGATAGTTGTCATGTCACCTAACAATATATTACATTACGTTAACATCAATTAATATTATATTGACTTTGGATTTACAGAGTAAGGCCAAGCATGAAAATGGAATCCGTCATTAGTGGACTTGAAGTATGCACAGAAGCGACACTGGCAATAGATGGATTATTCTCTGTTGAAAAGTCAGTTCTTTCCGTTGAAGCATTTGGATTGAACATATGGTAAGCACGAAACATGTTTATATGCGGAAGTCTTATTGAATAAGGTAAGATAATGCTTTATTATCCCGAAGGAAATTTGCTGTACACGGTTAACATAAAAACATATACAATACAACAAAAGATACATATACATAAGACAACAAAAACATCCATACATATGTTAAATATTGCTAAAATAGCTATCAACAACACCCAATATATGAAGAAAAGATAAATGATGAATAAATAGTAATATATTTAATATTAAGAGCTATAGTGCCGACATTAAAATTATGCTGAGGAACATTAGCACTAAAAGTTTATTGATATAACAGTTTGAAACAATTGATAAAGTGTTTTAAAATGATTAACAAAGATTAAAATAATTCTTTTAAAACACGGATACTTGCTTGGATGAAAGAATGTTGGGCCCTATTGGCCTGCGCAGTAGTCGGCTGGAAGGAAGAAGTTGAAATTCAGGCAAAAGGTGCTGTCATTTAAAATTTTACGTGCTTTCTTTTCAATTTGCTGCTCGTAAATAGTGCCGATATCCTGCATTTTAAGTCCAGAAAGTTTACTTGCTGTGTTAACAATTTTGGAAAGTTTACATCGATTTTGAACAGACAGACCCTCATACCAGCAATGTATATTGAAAAGTAAATACTTTGGATAAATGACTTGTAGAATAACGACAATATGGTTGAGTCAGTCTTAAAATAACGCAGACGACGTAAAAATATAGCCGCTTTAGTCTTTTCTTGTATATTTAATCAGTATTACTGTTCCAGGTGAGCTTAGAATCTATCACTGTACCAAGATCTTTATATTCCTCAACTTTATCTATGGTTTCGTTATCATTGGCAATTGGATAGATTTTGATTTTACACCAATCAAGGAATTTTGTGATTTCAGAGCGATAGTCATTCACTGAGTGCTTTATAAATCACGGTGTCATCTGCAAACTTAAAACCTATTCATGTAAAATAAATAAAACGGGGGAAAGAACACAACCTTGCGGGGCACCAGTGGATGTGGATGTTGGTGCTGATTGGGTGTTATTAACAGTTACAAACTGGGGTCTATTTACAAGATAAGATTCTATCCATTCTAAAACACATGTGTTGACTGACATGTAACAAAGCTTCTGCATTAAAATATGAGGCTGGATGTTATTAAAATACAATCAACACGATTTCCAAGTTATTTCGGAAATGACACTTTTCAAGAGATACAGTGTTATGTTGTGACGTCAGCTTGCATTACCAGTATGTCAAATTAAGGTATTTGTTTCAGGGATGTTATGTTAAATCCAAAAATCACGAAAACAGAGACACTCACGGAGTCCAGCCTGTCCCTGACATGTTTAGCCCATTGTGACGGTCTCTCAGAACTCGGGCCTCCACTCACACAGGACCAGGTGTGTGGCGAAATGACTGACAGGGTTGTACGGGGCAGCAGTTTGTTCAACAAGTAAGATGACATATTATTCTGTCCTTCAATATAATCGATTAAGAGAAATGGAGGTCATTTAAAGGTAGTTTGTCTTCATAGCACACTGTTACTGGCACCTTAAGTGAACTTTGTACTTCTTGATGGACTCAAGATAATAATATCGGTAGCTCCAGAACAATTATTTCTGGTATTTCTGTTAAAGGACTACTCATTCTGTTGTAGGTTCGAGGTTTTGGAAGGAACAGACGTTGTGTTTGCTGCTGAGGAAAGTGCTCTTTGTGAACTGACGCCATCAGCATGTTCTGTATGTAACAACCATTCAACAAGCATCTGTGCCAGTAGATATGTGACACCTCGTCTTGCCCGTGCAATCACTAAACTGAGTCAGTTGGTCAAAATAGAGTGGACAAACGGTATGTATGTGGCGTTTCTCGTAACAGTTTAAACAGGGGTGGGAAGTATATTTCAGCAATTCACATTTACCGTACAAGCCGTTAAATATCTGTAACAATTATAAATAATAATAACTCTGCAACATCGTTGGCATTATTGAAAATATTGACAGCTGTTTTTTCCCCAATTTCCCTTTGAAATATATTTTGAACTCCCACAATTTCAGTAGAAAACATAACATTGGGAATTTGTGATAACAACATGAGAAAAACTACGTGTCAGATGAGTTGGAGTCGCCATAATACCATGTCTGTGATATGACTGTATTTCCCATAGCAACGCTCATAATACTAGCTGCCTGGGATGAACCAAGCCCTGCCTTTCCTAATGGTTACCATGGAAACAGTTCCCTGCACTATGAAGGCAGAGCTGCTGTTGTTACGGTGACGGGAGTTTCAGGTATGTCTTCGTAAATGCTGTAACGGACACAGCCATGTTGTTTTTTGGGCACCAAACACATCGCTGTGATATTCTGTATATTGTCTCCTGCGATCCTGTATCAAGGAATATAGCTTTCATATGAGACAGTTGTGTACAAAGTTACAAAGAAAAAATGTTTGACAGAATCGAACATGGTTCTTTATTTTCTCTGTACGACCTAAGGAATCCAGTAAAACAATAATGAATGAATATTTCCAGATTTCAGACTAAAATGGTAAACGTCTTCATGGTAATGTCAAACGTGTCTTGTGTATGCATAAAGAATAATATTTTCGCAGAAAATATCCTTAGAAACATTATATGGAAACGGTACTGCATATATATTTTGCTTTATGATAACCTTTGCATATAGTTTTTGTTTCCGGAAAGCAATAATGTATTATATGTTTTTTTAAGGTTTACTCACTCACAAGTCATATCTTAAGTGTTAATACAATCATTGTATCTTGCTAAAGCCTCCAACACCATTGACAACACGACCTTTGACAGACTAGGCTCCCTGTGCGTATGTTCCGGATTCGACTATGTCAGCATTAACAGAGACCTCACTCTTGTACACGTTGCGATGACGAAGGATGGTGTGATGAACATGAGTACTGAAAGAGCAATGTTTGAAGATCTTATTGCAGACGATGGTAAAGGTTGATGCCTGTCATCCTGAATTTATTTGATTTTAATATATTTTTTCACTTTTTTGTGATTTGTATTCTAGAACCGGTTAGAATATCAGAGATGATTCCTTTTGAGTTTTCGACCTAAACTTAATCATTTCTATTTAGTTGTTTCTGGTATATGGTATTAACGACGCTGTTACAAAGAACCAGGTTAGAACTGGTCGTCACCAACCTATGCTTGTCGTAAAAGGCTATTAACTGGATCAGGTGGTCAGACTCACTGACTTGGTTGACACATGTTATATCAGAATTGTATGATCGATGTTCATACTGTTGAGTTGATCACTGGATTATCTGGTCCACACTCCATTATTTACAGAATACCGCCATATAGCTGGAATATCGCTGAGTGCGGCGTTAAACAACAAACAGCAACCAAACCAAATCATGTCATACAATAGTGAGTCCGAACATTATAAGACACAACATTGCAAATATTTGTATTGTTTAATGTTTGTATAGTTAATATCTTACAGGTTATGATGCTCGATGGCAAAAGTGTGCAAAAGAGGCCCATACTCTGAATGAAGGCGACTCCATACCCACCGGAGAAGGCATGGATGAAGTATGTGGGCCGCCGCAAGGTGCTCTGAGCAGATTGAACTCTGTAGATATGCAAAGGTATGAACATTTAACACAGTGCAGAGCTTCTGACAACCCCGTGCTTAAACTGTATACAAGTGAAAATGTTTATTCCGTATACTAATAATTCAGATTTTCTGTTCTAGGCTGTATCACTATGATAGGAGTGATGTTGTGTTCAGGCCTGAGGGGAGTTCAAGCAGTGTGTGTGGATTCTCCACGCGAAGATGTAGAGCGCCATGTCTACCCTCCATGAACCAAACAGAACCGTGGTCATACTGCAGCACTCGGCTAATGACTCCCAGGATGGCGCTCAAACTAGGACAGCTTGCTAAATTAGCACACGCAGACGGCATAGGTACAGTTATAGAATAATTATTGGTTTCCCATATAACATTTGTCTGTTTGTTGCTTACGCCAGACACACTATACCAGCTATATGACGTCTAATTATAAATAAGTGAGTCTGGACCAGACGCTCCAGGAACAGTCATCATGATCATCAATCGGTATGCAGTTGGGATACCATTTCATGCACCACCCACGTCAGCAAGCTTTTAATCCTGCACACACGATTAGGTCAGTCGTTTCTCACGAGCATGATTTACTTTAGACCAATTATATCGCGAATGTTCACTGGTTGGACAGACGTCGGAATACTGACAAAACGTAAACAAGAGAATGTATTGTTATATTGATAACTTGAAATGTGAAGAGAAGATAAATTAATCGATTATACTTTTAAAATAGTTGTATTTTCTGTGTGTAATTCATTGCAGGTGTGAACGTAGAAAGGGCATTTAGTGAGCAGTCAGACATGCCACCGCACTTCAGAGAAGGAAGGTATTTATCATTTGTTTTCCATGAACCACTTCATCTGCTCAATAATACAGTTTGAAGGAACTTCATGTCCAATTGCAAGATCCAATGTTAATTTACTTGGTGTTACGTATAAACTAGGGACCATGACAATTCAGCATCTTCCCCTTGATAACTCGCCTCTAATCGAACGATATATGTGTGTGCGTGCATGCGTACGTGCACGTGCGTGCGAATGTGTGCTAGGTTCCTAATTGGGAACATACAGTTCACCTATGGCTTCAGATGTCTAAGATCTAACATGAGTCCTTATAAGACCAATTAGTACAGTCGTCGCCTATAAACTTCAATAATGCTTTCCCGTAATGTTATGTAAACATAGTTTGTAAAGAATTCTCTCATTAAGCAATGATACTTTCTGTCTTCAGAGGGCTGCGTCTCACGAGTTCACCGATTTCAAGTTTAAATAGATTGGCAGTTTTGGCTGCATGCTCTGGTTTCGATTTCATGAACTTTTCAAGCCCCCAATTCATCGAAGTGTTTGTCAAGAGTCAGGAAGATTTCATAGGAATACGGGTAGAGTTTTTTCATGAGGACATTGCTAGGCTTGCTGTAGCCTCTCCTCCAAATGAACAAAAAGAATATTTGTATCCGGAATCCCTAGAACATGAAGCAATATTGCCAAACCTTTTTCTCGGCTTTGACAAAGAGACCTATCTCTCTGAATATTACACCATTCAAGATATGAGTTGTCCAAACAGACATTATTTGCGAGTGGACCCATCACTGCTCATGTGTCTTGATCTTATTTCCGAGGAATATGGCGATAAAGTAGAAATTATAAAAGGTTCTGGGTACCGTACGCAGTCCGTAAACATGGTGAATTTTGACATTAGACATGTGGAGGAAATGAAAAGATTCCAAACAGGTCAGGCCGTTGAGTTGAGGCCACCCCGGTATCGACATAATTCCGAATTAGTGTATTTGGCTAAGACGTTGTTCAGATCCTGTACGCCATATCTCAGACAGCAGATGAGGGGGTTAGGTGTAGGGTGTCACCAGGATCGACTGTATGTGGATATCAGACCTCTTCAAGTTGGGAATGAACTGAACTACATCACACTGTGGAACACTGGAAACACTACCTACTACAGGCAGATAGTGGACATAGAAGAAGAGTTGCTTCAGGGTGAGATAACTACTAGGTGATGTGATGATTCTGTCATAGGACCTCGTTACAGATTTACACCACATATAGGTCCACGTGTGAACCTGTAGGGCAGGACGTGTTTTCCCGTTCTTGCGAACATCCGGTGTCATTACTGATTTTAGTGGTCCATTCAAATAATTTTCAGAGTTGTATTCCCCTCTACACCAAGTAGAATGTATTTTTTTAGTAAAGTAAACACTGGGTATTCCTTTGCACTGACGTTTCATATTTTGAATATCATGATGATATAAATTCAATGTTGCATAATTAATATTTCCATACCAATGTTTTCTAAGGTGGTCCTGTTATTCATCCTTTTGACAAAGGGATCTGCGACATTCATCCTCTAGGTAGAGGGAAAGAATACCTCACTTTCCAGTTTCACCAAAACGGGTATGTAAGACGGATATTGACCCTATCATTACTGTTCATGTATTACAATTTCGCCTTTGGTTTCAAAATTGCAGCATCAATTTGGGAAGGCGGTATTCTTAGAAGATAGTTAATTGATACGTCGGTCCATTATCCGATGTTGAAGCATCAATGTCAAGGGGATCAATGCGGGATGATGGTGCAAGAAAGTACGGTGAATCGTAGCGCCCTAGGCGAGCGGAAGATTTTCTGTGTAGAGAGTAAGTGTACTGAGATGACATGAATAGTAGTGTTTACTTAAAACTGTAAATGCCGCTTCAGAGAGCTAAATGCTGTTTGAATGTTTCTTCAGGCTATGTTCCACGACTGAGCAGCCAGCATTCTGCAAACAAACCTTACCATTTCGCAAGGAGGAGGCTAGAAAGTTGCAGGAGCGGATGACTTCAGCTGCTGGATTTGGTCGTCTGTCCAGAGTGGACCTTAATCCAGACATACAGAAATGTATTGTTGATTTATGCGGGGGATGTCCGGCGACAGGTAACTCGTAGGGCTGGGAAACCAAGATACCCATGGCCAGGACAGATGGGTAATGAGTTTGACCTGGGTACCCGTCTCAGTACCCGGACCCTTCATGATCACGTGACTAATAGATTAAACAGTGTAATATGTTATTCTTTCATTATTAAAAGGTTTGAAGATTTACGCATGAAGGTGCGAGTTAGAATTGACCTTCAGTAACCAATGCTTGTCTTAAGAGGCGACTAACAGGCTCGCTGACTTGGTTGGCTCATGTTATCGTATCCCAGTTCCATAGACCGATACTCATGCTGTTCATCACTGGATTGTCTTGTCCAGACTCGATTATTTACAGATCGCCGCCACATAGCTGGAATATAGCTGAGTGCGGTATTAAACACCAAATAAACCAAACCAAACATTCACAGGCTTTAACAAACTTATCTTGTTTCTAAGAAGTAGTTTGTTCTGATGAACTGAACTGTCTGACACATCCAGGTCCGCTGTGGGATGAGAAAGTGAAAGCATGTTCTGTGGTTGTGGACAAGTTCATCCACCGAGCAACCAGAGCGTTCCCTGATCTGACAGACCGGGCGACCTTCTTTGACACCGAGACAGCAGAGTCCAGCGTCCACTCCCTCGCGTGTCATGACGGCAACATCTGTGTTGAAAATATTCAGCTGTACTCTTTGTTAAGTGAGATTTCCTTTCGCCCAAATATTTGTGTTCATGTATGATGCGGTAAAACACTGAGTCAATAATCATAAGAATTCAGATTGTTTGATTCCAACTATGTGGTAAGGATGTATTTCTGCATCACTATCAGACAGTGATGGCACCATGTATTCTACCAAAATACAATAGCACGCAAAGACCAGTCTATTGGTCATCCAACATAATACACGGGAAGACGTCTTCATATGGCTAGAATAAGCCGTTTTGATAGCTCAAGTAAATCCTTGAATTGGAAGTCGTCCTTCTTGTGAAAAGTCTTGCTGATAAATAATGACAGCATCATACGGAATGCTACAATGTGTTTGGATAACTTTGGTTTTGTTATTTCATTTTGAAAATCAATCAGGATTCATGGACACGTTTATTAAATGAACCCATATTTAATCATTAGAATTCAAGGATTTATGCCTTAAAGTTTTTCTACACAAGAACATTATTGCATCAACGATTTATATATCATTAGCTAAATAAATTGTGATATCACTTGGTTCCAGTGCCGTTATTGACGTCGCGTTATCCAACAGAGCCTTCAGGCAGTATTGAGGTTTTGATGTTCAGCTCCGAGAAGAATCCGATGCCATTGATGGAACTGGTAGAGCAGGAGATGGCCTACAGGGCTGCGGGCAGGGTTCGAGTCTTCGTAGATCACCAGGAAGATATTAAGAGCTTAAAAGGAACTCTGAAGGTAATCACGAGTAGACAGCATTACGAAACACATTTATCACAAAATAACAGATGGCAAAGGTTCGTACAAAAAAATATACGGTTTGAATTTTGTACTTCGAATGTTTATCACAAGAGCGCCGAGACTGGCAACAATTACATGACCAAAGTGTGTGTGTCCACGTAGGGCTAAATATAGCAAGAGCCACGCTGAATGGTTTCATGTCTGTATAGCACGCAGCGTTATGTAGTTTGGCGTCAAGGCTTCGCATTAGGACCAGTAGGCTTCGAAGCAAAATTGTGTCAACTTTAGCTGACAAATTGATCAGATGCAGTCGCAAAAGATTAATATTTATATCAGATCACTTTCTGTTTGTAAATTATTATGCAAACGAAGATCGTGCGACATTCCCAGTACACCACAAGAGTAGCGACCTTCGGTTGTTCCAGGATGTGCCAGTCACAACATTCAAACAAAACATTGTCAGTTATGTTTCTTACATACTGCAGTCATTCAGATCATTTCTTTTAAAGGTTCTCATGGTCAACAACAAGGACGTATCTGTGGTCGAGTTCCATGTCTATGATGACCTTGACATTGATCTGATAAAGGCTGACGTCCAGCGCAACCTGGACGTGTGGGCAGGTCACACGTGTTCCGATCACAGCAGATTCGCAATATCACCCTTCACATTTCATCAACTGAATCACTCCCGGAGGAAGAGAAGCCTTGCAAGGAGTCAACGCAGGAATGAGGCTCGACAGAAAATATTCGACTGGGAGATGGAATGGATGATGAAGCTTCTGTAGTCCTTGAAATACATTTGATTGATTATTGCAGTCATATATACGATATTTTGAATAAAGATTAAACGAATAGAACACTCTTTTATAGATTTGAAGGGGACAATTACGTTTTACCTGTGTGTGAGTTACATCGAAGGTCATAAGGACTTACTTTGACTGACATTGCTTTTTCCATTCTTGGATGGATAGCAAATCTTTTTGGAAATATGAGTGAAGTGCAACAACCAGAGATTCAAAACATTTAAGTTGATGATGTGTGGTACCGACAATTCATCAAGTATTGACCCACAGGTCAAGTAGCATTGATCTGATCTAAAGACTAATAAAAATCAGTTATCAGTCGTTTTTTCAGCTAGTTCTTATTACACCATATATGGTCGTTTTCACCATGATTCACGTCCCTAGTATGGTGATTTACCTCTAGTTGTTTGTTGTCTATAGCCTGTTTTGTATGTTGTAATGTCCTAATTAGTATGTACTTTTAAGTCGCATGCTAGTTTTCAATATCTAACTGTGATATTCTAGTTCTTTTACTGTCCTTCGCAGACGGGTAAGCTGTTCATGGATACATTTACAAATTTACAACCTTCATAGTCACCCACTCACGTGATTCATAGAGGTCATTTGATATAGGAATACAGTCGAATGAGGTTGAAAAATAGACATGTTTCCATCTTAAACGCGTATCGTGCGATTGCAAGAAACGAGAGAATTAAGGAACGTTGGGTGGCTTCTGTTGTAACTACAACTGGCAGTACCATCACCGTTTGATTCAGCCTCTTCCCAGCCTGAGTATACATGGACGTCATTCTTTACATCGATCATCAATGTGACGTCATCCTTGATTTAAGCGTCTATTAGAACTAGACCGGTTGGTCTCTGGTTACAGCTATATTCCAGGTATATTAGTAAGACTAGACATTCTTGAGCAGGTTCAAGGTTTGAGGAACACATTTTATTGATATGTACGATCGGGGACGAATGAAAACAGACTCCAACACAACAACGATGCTGTTTATTCCATTCAAGATTCGACATCAAGATTTAGTACATGTTAAGAGAATCTCCGCAATCGGCGAACGACAGAGGGGTATGTAAATCGTAAACAGAGGTGGGTGGTCATCATTCAGATCGTACGAAAGTTTGGGATGATCAGCGGCTACATAAGAAGGGATCGACATGTTCAGATACTCACCATGTAGTAAAAACAAAGACTGGTTCACAATAATCTTCTCTGAGACCTGGGCATTGATGGGACGGAACAACGTTCAGGATTTGACCTTAGCCGTATACGTCATCCTCAAAATCACCGTGGATCGACCTGTGGATGATGAATGGCCTCTCACTGTCGAGGAGACCTCTCAGGACGATAGCATGAGTCTCTACTGGTTTCATTGCATGGGTTTGTATAAGAAAATCCACCGCTGGATGGAAATGTTCCTACGGAGATGACAGTTCATCTTCAACTTCTCGATCTTTATCCCCAAAACCGAGCCCAGTTAAACAGATCTCACTTTTCCCCATCACTGCATAAGATACATAAGACTACCTCCAGATCTTCATCAGCTGTGGCAGCTCGAGATATGGTGGAACAACACCCGATTCGCTCTTGAATAACTGAATACTTGGAACCTTCCTGGTGAGTGGGTGAGTAAATATTTAGCGTCACATCGGCAATATTTCAGCCATATCGTGACGAGAACAATTCAATTTATATCAATATTAAATTCAATAAATTTAGAACGTAAATACCCGTTATCGAAGAACAGTAAAGGTAATAGTGTGTCACAGATATAAATTAAGGTAGTAGGGACCATGGGGACTTAAAAATACATTCGCTTCCTGCATGGACCCTGGTAGGGAACCTTCCTGGAAACAGAGGGCTATCACATCACACATCGGTACAATGTGCGAAGTCTATTTCTGGCGTCTGCCTCTGATATTACTAAACTATAAGTGGCATCTAATAACACTCACTCACTCGCATGCACATGCAATTCCAATCTGAAGTTGTTTTCAGTAACCATGTGAACTCTTCCATAACAACTAGCGCTGTCGCTTTTTATAAAATAATAATGTCTCATTTGGCCAGTTGGTCTCTTCCCCTAACTATATTTGAGGTGTCATAATAATTGCCCTGATACATTTCTGAGCAATTGAGGCAACGTCGAGCATGCTTTTTCTACGAAGACTCGCTTGTTTAGTTTGTAACATGTAAGCCCAAAGCCTGACAAAGGTAAAGATTCCTGTGACCAGATGTTTTTCACTTTATCATATTACATTTTCTGTTTCTTTATGCATTTGAATCAGAATTTCTGCTTGGGTTGGCAACATCAAATTAAGGTAATTTGGCCAAGAAGTTAAACATAACTTCCAGAACTTCGATGATCTTATATCGTTCAATAACCATCAAATCGCCAATTGTCTTCCACAGATTACCTACCTGAACTTTCATATTTAGATCCCTGCATAAAGATTTCAGAGTGGCCAAAAAAACTCTCCACAAGGCTATATGACAAAAGGGATTATTTCAACTTTCCAAAAGTCAGCTTCCATTTCATATCGAACAATATTCAAACAGCTCCAGCTTTTGGTGTGTACATTTCACAAGTTTTGAGGTACAGTCGAGCGTGCTCGGTTCATCAGGAATTCGAAGAGCGTCATGCCCCTCTTGCTCAGAAGGTGTTTGATCAAGGTTACAACATTCAATGCCTCAGTAAAGCTTTCAAGACGTTTGATGGTAGACATTGGGAGGACATTTCCAAATTTGATTTGTGACAAACTGATGTCCAATGCAATTCACTATTTTGACTTGTACCATACGCTCCAGAATTATTTCAGGTGAACAATTGCCTAAACTTAGCATATGTTTATGACGGGTGCCACCGGTGTGGCAGGACACGTTCACCTTTTCGCGAACACCTGGTGTTATCACTATTTCAGAGTGATTCTTAAACACATACCCCGTCACCGTATACCATGGTGACAATCACTGGATTATTTGGTTCAGAATCGTTTTTTATGACAAACAACATCATGCAGCTGTAATGCTGCTGAAACAAATATACTGACCGGCAATAGAAAGTATACAAGGTTTTCAAGAGGTCATTATCATTGACCCAGTCCACCTAGACACACAAATAGAATGCAGTGGTGTTAACAATATCTTTACTTAAACTGAGCTACAAATCACACGCATACAACAGAAACACGTGGCGTCAGAAATGCGCAACTTCACTGGGGGTCCAGCAGACCAGTTTTCAATCACAAAGACGATAAGCAGGGACTGAGTTATATACAATAAATTTCACTACCATCACTTTAGTATCCTGTATGTCCACCCCTTGCATCAATACAGGCACGCAGCCTCCTTCTAGCCGAAGACGCCAGACGTGGGACAAGGTCACGTGGTATGCGACGCCATTCGTCCTGCATCCTACATGTGCTCGATCGGGCACATGTATGGAGAACGTGCTGGCCACTGAAGAACGTTCACGTTGTTCCTCTCGTCACTGCCAACGACGAACAACTCGGGCCCAACGCAATCTGTGACATCTGTGTTCAGGGTTCATCACCTGTCCTTTGAAGGGTCTGTAGACTCTGATACCTGCTGCCCAACGTTACCGTCAGGAAACGGTTTCTCAGGTGTAATGCACAGGTCCTCGTGTCTTTGCGAAGATTAAAGATTAAAAAAAGATATTTTTGAGATGACCCCCTACTCGAAATGCTACACAGTATAATACATTATGACAAGGCCGGACACTTCGGTGTACCCTACCCGCCTGCTTTGTCGACGCTTCTCTAGCATCGCATGTGATCAAATAATACTTAATGTAAACATAATCATGGATGATTGGCCTATTGTCCCCACTCATGGCACCTACCATTTCTTTATTGTTATTTCTGCAAGTCCTTTGAAACCCGATTTTGATCCTCAACTAAACGATCTTGACACAAATGGATGACGATGTGTCCGCACAAACGGGGGTGTGGTTGAATCAATCCCCCTGATTGGTGAATGCTTGCAAATCTGCGCATTCTTTATAAATTGGCGGGATTTTTTCCTTTCATCGACTTCTTAATGTAAGAAACATTTTCGAGCAATGGCTTCTCAAAAGAAAGCATCAGTTGTAAATATCACATTAACAAGCATCAGCCAACCAGAGGGCTTGATTCGACCACACACCCGTTTCTCCAAATCTACAACGTTGTGGGATCTTGTGCAATCAATCGTTGACTAATTGCGAGTGTACCGACAGGTTATTTAATCCATGAGGAGACGTTGTGATGTAGGCCGCCAACAACAGAAGGTAGATCACCATACTAGGGACCATAGGGACTTACAGTGCTTTTGCTTTATGTCTTGGGATCGGATCTCGATCATCGGTCATGACTGGGTCTATGACAAGGTTACGAGGGTTAGCAATATTCCATCAATATCACGACGGGGGACACCTGAAATGGGCTTCACACATTGTAGCCATGAGGGGAATCGAACCCCTGGTGTACTTAGACACGTAGAATACACACAGTCGTAGCACTTCCGATATGTTACAGCAATCATTATTATACTATCTAGCTGAGAAAATGTTGATGTGGTTCTGTGTGATCTGCTGCCTACGTGTCATATCTTGTTGCCGTGGACAGTCTGTCATGCTATCAGTCCTTAATATGTCCAGTCAAGGCGTTAGACATACACTGGCATTGTAACAGAATGTACTTGATGTAGATTCATTGGTTTGTTGTTTAACGCCGCACTATTTCAGCTATATTGCAGCGGTCTGTAAATAATCGAGTCTGGACCTGACAATCCAGAGATCAACAGCGTGAGCATCAATCTGCGCAATTGGGATACGATGGCAACCAAGTCAGCGAGACTGACCACCCAATCCCGTAAGTCGCCCCTTACGACAGGCATGGGTTACTGAAGACCAATTCTTACCCGGATATTTACGGGTTAAATATCACGAAACCACCAGGATAATGCTTGATCAGCATAAAGTGCTGTTTAAACGAGATAGAACGGCAAAATGAACCAAGTCGTCCAAAATACACGAACAGACCACTTAAATGTTTTGAATATCTGTTTTGAATGTTGATCAAAGTTGGAAATTGTATGTCCTGACTCGTAACACGAAGGGATCATTTGTCATATATATTTCAAAAATATCACAGGCAAGAGAAATTGTCATGCGTACAGTGTGTCTGGCAAATATTGATTTCAGTTCCACCCTTGAGCGAGTCTATCCATGATATGACATACTGCAGACACACACACATAAGTTGAAAACAATTATCACATTTTTGAGGTTCCAAGTGCTATGAAATGACATAGGACCTGTGACGGGACATACACTGTTTGGGGAAAATGCCGACATTGTTGCTGACATTTCTCATATTGTGTGGCGGACTGTGACTGGAGAGTGGGGATAATGCAGAAGATCTTGTGGTGAAGGGTAACAAACCAAGAATAGAACACGCTGTTGTCATGACAACGATCTACTGAATTATGCCTGGAAGGATGTCAGAGCAAGCTCGTTGGTGATGTCCAGAGTTAATATTTAGCGTCACATCGGCAATATTTTAGATCGAAAAATCAATTAAAAACCTGTGGACTATGAACAGTAAAAATACTAGAGTATCACAGAGAATGTAAAATTAGCATGTAATCACAAAACGATAGTATTATAGAAAACAACAGAATATAAAAACGGGCTATGGATCACCAGCAACTGAAGGTAGATCACCATACTAGGGACCATGGGGACATTTGCTTCTTGCATGGGCCATAACTGAATTTGCATGATACCTTCGGGTGTTGGCGATTGTTTAGCAAAATAGCTTTACATTAGTAGAACAAAAATACTACTATTATAATTCAGAGAAAGAAAAATACTTTGAATGAAAAGGGTCTTATGTACCCTCTCAGGGGGACAATTATTTTACGCTACTTCAGCCCCCTTTGAAGGTACATCCACTAACAAACAATTTCTTTTTAAAACATTAAAAAGATCCTTTAGGGACGAAACCGTGAAATACTAGACTTTGTAGTGCCTATGTGTTTCTTATTTTCTTTTCCTTTTTTTGGATAGTGTAGTATGGCCAATGCTACATCGTCGCATACTGATCTCTACAAACCTGCACTGACAACCCAAGGACCAAGTAGGTGTAACTAATATAGGGTTTTATTTCATGTAATTTATTGATACCTACTTGAGTCTCCCACTTTTGCATCAGATCACGGATATAAGATCTGAATTTAGCTTTAAAATCAGCCATTGTGTTAACAGAAATTCCAACATGGCTGGGTAGCCAACAAAGGATGATGTCGTATTGGCCAGTAGCAAGGTCATTGTATAATTCAAGTATTTCAATTAAAAGTGGATGTTTACAAAAGAAATTTTTAACATCCTGAAGGCACGAAAAGAGTATATACTGTCTATATTTAGGGCGCTTATATGGCGTCAATATGGCGTATGCTTCTGCTGTAAAATTAGAGCTGTTATCCGGTATTCTAGGAGGGAAGGAGATATATTTTATAGCTAAATGCCAGCAGCAGAAAAGGAAAGGTTTGATTCTTATTCCCAGAGGCGGAATGAAAGACAGCTCAAAGTGCAATTTTATACGGCGTGGGTTAAGAGAGTGTTATGAGAAAGTGTTTTTTGTATTTTGTAAAATCATTGATTCAATCATAGTTATTATTGGGTCACAATGTTTTGAGTTTTGAGTGTGGGTTGTGGGTCACATTTCGCATAATATATGTTCAGTGGCAATAGTATTTTAGCGGCACGCCTTTTGACATCGCGTTACAGAGTTGCCTCCCTTGGCTTTATTTTTGTTCTGACCGATCGTACGTTCGCGAAAATCGCATAAAGTTCTGAGTGGATAATGATGTTGCCCCCCTTTACTAGAATGCTCGAGAACTGTGTAAGAGCTATATAAAAGCTGGTTGTTGTGTTGTGCCACACGGAGTAACATATGGACTCATCACATCACTGGAGTTATACATCTGTCTGCCTTGTCAACATCGTCTGACTTACGTTCAAGACTGACACTGCGTTCCTTATTCAACTCTCATTGTAAACGACCTTCAATTAGTATATCTGCTCTCACTGTAAATGTCAAGACTCTGGTGAGTTAAGATTTTATATTTTTGACCCATTACTTTAGATTTGGGACTCAATTGCATTGTACTAAATACAGTGGGTAAGGGTATTCCGGATCACGGGTATTCCGAATCACTTCCACGTATATTTACACCTAGAAACCTTAAATCTGAATGGATTTCTACACTCAGTGTCTTATTTTAAAGCCTTGACAGTGTTCTTCAAGATGATATAGTTGTGTCACTTGATCTGTACCGGAAGTTTACTTGCGTGCCCTGTAACGAGGACACCTATCATCCCGTCATCTGTCGTTGGCACGTCTGGAAAAGGTAACTCATTCGGGACGGCCCCTTTGAAATAACAATACAATCAACTTGCTAAATGTTAACAATCCATTGCATCCATAAATATTTCACCTATAAAAAGCAACAAAAATATTTTTGGCATCTACCATATTTTTGGAGAAATAAGCACTTTATGGGGCCACGTTGTTAAGTCAGTTCCGGATCACCAGAATCCAGGGATCATCTCAAAACTTTCAACTGCCGAAAAATGTAAATAACTGTTAAAATATAGTACATATTTTTACAATGTTACGTTGGTTCCCATTATTTAAAACATATACTTACTTTAGGGTGTGTGGAGGACGTGATTTGCACAAAGTAGATACGTAAAACCTGTTGATATTCATTTTACCTGTTTTGTAATTTGCTATACAGAAGAGTTTGCCAGGTAAAGGG
>VKKT01002103.1:24720-37584 GCA_008038995.1 Haliotis laevigata | reverse complement strand
CGAAAGATAGGGATCCCATTTCGGATACATAGATGTATCATCAGAGAAAAATTAATTATTATTTTTCAAATTACATTTTGTGACGTTTCTTCTTTGACTCAGTATAGTTACCTGTTGATTCCCAAGTTGAAACTATAAGTTAACAGTCCATAAAAGAACTACGGGTAAAACCAACAAACATCAAATACATATATGATTAACAAGGGTGTATATTGGTTCTATTGGTAAAACTATTTCTTAAGGGTGTTCTGAAATTACACTAGTTTACACACAAATCACTATAAAGGTATTACAAAAAAGTGACAATACAAAGATAGAATAATATCAAAATGTAACCTGCGAATATTGACTGGAAATCAACCTCAATCCTTACCTTACCCTAACAGTGATCTGTGTAATATTATAATAAACTCCTCTGCTTTATTATAAGTGTTAACGGATTAGTTGTCACATTCAAAACTGGTTATGTATAGGGGGGTGTTCTCTTTTTGCCTACAGGTATTGTTTAGGGATTAACATCAGTGGACCGTACTGATCCTTACGACAATGGATTTTTAGGTTACAGGTTATTAAAAATGCTTAAAACATATTTACTTCCGAACGTGGAACCGGATTGATTAACAAGCAGTAAGTTGCGTATCTGAATACCGCAATTTACAAATGAATTATAAATATAACATTCATGAGGAGAAAAGAATGCTATTAACAAAGAAAAAAAAATAGCTTCCGTTTTTACATAAATCTGCCTGACAAAACAATGAAAGAATTGATAGATTCTAATTATTAAAGATTATATCTTATAGATCCATAGTATGATTTAATGTTATATCCTTTAGCATAGAAGTGCATTTTATTTCTTTTTTTCTAATTAACGCACGAACAAAATTGTGAACAGGATCTTTGTAACAATAGCCACAAGAACAAGAGGGATTTGAAGATATAAATCGTTCATATTTATGTGCGTTTAAGTAGCTGCAAACCGATCCTGAGGCGTGAATGGATAATCTGATAGACTCTTGATCCAGAGTTTAATTTCAGTAGTTGTGACTATTATTATTTGACACATTAATCTGTTTCTTAAAACTACACAAGGTAGCCGATTTTCTGTGATCGGTAGCTAAAGAATTCCACAAAATTCCATAATTTGCACTTTTACAATCGATAGTTTGGAGTTTCAAACGGTCTCGGAAATTGATGTTTGAAGTGTCAGATACCTTTGGAGGGACGAGATTACTCAAATATTTTGGAGTTAAATTATAAACCATATTATTTTTAAAAATATTAGTTTTTGGATGTATCTTCGAGTGGTGCATAGTGGTTGGAAATTTGTCTCATCATAAATGTAATTATGACTCGTACCGCGAACAATTCTAAGTGCATCAAGAATAAGCTTTTCAAGTGTTAGTGCTTGCTGTTTGGTACAATAGTCCCAAATGTGACAACAATAGTCGAAAATAGGCAAAATAAATTGTTTGTACATTGTTCGTAAAGTTGTACGTGAGAGTGAGTGAGTGAGTGAGTGAGTTAATATTTATCGTCACATTGGCAATATTTCAGCTATATCGTGACGAGAACAATGAAATTAGAAATTATAAGCCTTTTGTTCAGGACACATGTCCTCTCGTTAGTGTTCAGTAATTTAGGTATGTTTATGTAAATTGTTCCGAATGTTTGTTTGGTGACTATTAAATGTATTGAATATAACGGAATTTGGGGGCCAATTAACCTTTAGTACGTACTAAGAAATCAAGCGTGTTCATATAGGCCAACATTGTGTCCTTGTTACAATTGTGGTGCAATCATATTTATCGCATATCATTTGTTTCAGGATCTGGCATAATAACCACGGAATGAATCCAAGCTGGAAGTTAGACTGGGTAGAGTTTGTATTGTATTCCCAGCTTCCTTGGGTGTTTTCATATTCACATCATTCCCCCTTTGCTGTATCACCAACCAATGAGAAGGTGAAGTGAATAATTCATCTGTCACAGGGAACACCAATAATTGTATATGGTGTGTTAAAGTCTGATAATGTCTCCAGTGAGCTGAATATTAACCATCTTATTCTTCTTCTCAAGGGCCGCTCATCATTACTTGTGTTTTTCATACACAAAACCTAAGACAAATGGATCTTCATCACTTCTATTCTAAAGCTTCCGACTGTTTCCGTTAAGTTTTGGTATCTTTCCCCGAGTTACAAACTATGCATACCTTCGTTACTGGTCACATGTTGAAATCCTCTGACACTTCTTTTGTTTTACAGGTGCACATTTATGAACGTTCTGAATCGGGTGTAACATATGAATTTAGATGTGACTGCTGGCTGAAGCACAATAACGCTAGGGAAATCAGACATGGCACAGGTAGGCATACACTTATGATAACAGCATTACGTTTGCACAGTTCAATATTTTGGTTCATAAAAATATAGTTTACTGGGCAATCTTCTTCAGTTTATCTTCCCCTCACTAATCCGCTCAGTGCAATGATCCGGACGGTCCAACCTTAAACCTGAAACAAGCCGTATTCGCGATGCCAGCGGTACGTGTTAGCATCACACTTACAGACTGTTAACCAGTGAAGCCTTCACCTTTATCGGTAACGTTCCAGTTGGTGTAACGTCAGCACATATTTTCCCCTGAACTATGATATATCTAGTTTTAAATCCTGAAATTCGTGTTAAGGGACTCCAAATTACATCACGGATGATCATGATTGCATATATTGCAATACTGTGGGATCCGCTGCTAGTTCACGACAGGTCATGTTTCGTCGTTTTGTTGTGTGGAATTTGGGAATAGGATTTCGGATAAATATCACAATTTTAAACCAGAAGCATATTGTCATTGTATACGTACGCAAATCTGTCAAATTACGTTATGCGCATGTAATTCAATACGGGAGTTGGGCGATGTGGTACGCCAAATGTGAAAGTCTTGCGTGCATGTGCATTTCGTCGTCCCATACATAAAATGATGTTTCATACCAAAACTAAATTTAGCAGGTATATAACTCAAAGAGGTGAGAAACAATTTCAAGAACTTGTTAAATAAACAGTCACGGACGAGTTATGTATGTCATCTGCTACTTATAAAAATACAATGTTCAAAATACGATGTCAAACAAGAGTTGAAACCAATTAAAGTTTAAATGGTGTCCGTGAGGAACTTACCTTTCAGTCATGATATATTAAATGAAAGATAATGATATTTCTTAAACACAGTGAATCCTATACTAGTTCTATTTTATACATTAAGGGCACTTATCACCTACATGTTTTCATCACGTAGATAAAAAACATTTTAAATTGATATTAAATGTTAAAACAGACCGGAAGCGAGAAGTTGGACCGTTGCTTACATCATTTCAAAGGGAGAGTTTGGCACCCTTCGGAACAAAATGATCGCCCTTTATGAAAAATTTAAAAAGACATTTTCGTATTTGTGTCACATATGAAATTGAATCATCTGTTTTTCCCCAAGATTGCCCGGGTATATCCAACTGTGTAACACAGCGTTGTCGAACCTGTACAACATGCCAGTCACGCTCGAAGGCTGTTTTCTTCAGATTATCTACAAACAAAAGATCATGTGACAGTGAGTGTTTCAAGCACATACATTGACTGGCAGGTAAAAGCAGAATCATCCACATTCAATACGATACAAAAGGTTAAACCACATGATTTCGGTAAGAATCCATAGAGATGAAAATATATCTGCGCTGAATGCCATATAGAATGCTTTATAAAACCCTTGATTACTGTTACGTTTATGTTCAGTGCAGTGCATTTGTGTCTTGTTTCGTCACAGGATGTCCTGTCATTCCATACTGTCAGACACAGCCTTGTCTGACCTGTGACGCTTGCAATCCACCCACTAAGAACAACGTCATCTTCATCCTATCTGGAGGGAAAACAAAATGTGCACGTACGTTGCGATTTTTCAAGTTAACGAGTGCCATCAGTTGAAACTCAACTAATTTCTGAACCTCCATTTTGATATCTATGTGAAAATGTGTATTAAAACATTTTGACACGAAGTACATCATGCGTGCATCGGGAATAGCGGCTCAGACTAATAGTCCTTGATGCAATCTAGTTGATACCTCACAAACAGATTATACATCAGCAGAACTGCAGTAGCACATGTAAATCCTAGGACACATACACTCGAGCGTGAAATTATCCTAGGATAAAGCAAACCGCGAATCACAAATAGAAGTTTTGATCATGAACGTAAATTCCAGCACATCTATATTCATCATATAGCTATCGAATTAACGTGAATTGAAGCAACATCCTTCAGAAATATATATACAAGTCATCAAATATTTTCACAAATACCTTAATATAGACAGATGGGCTTAAGCTGAAATTTAAAATCATTTTCTTTGTAACACTCCACACTAAATGGCATAATAAGTTTTAATGTAGGACAATAAATTAGTTTTGCATATTTGAAAGGCCGTATATTACAACTTACTATATTTGTATAAGTGGGCGTGATTTCGTTGACCAATTCTTTTTTGAAGAATGAGAACAGAACGAACTTGTACATCTATGGGAACATTCAAATCTTATGTATTCGCATTTTTCGATGTACGCACACAGGCTTTCACATGTTGATACACTTTCTCCAAGTGTGAATTGTGTCCATTCTATGTTAATTTTATTTTCTTATTTTATTTTTTTTGGTCTGTTGAAAAAATGGAAGGCTTTCGAACAAAATAGAAACATGGTATTTTCATCGTTTTTATTTTATTTATATTTTTGGACGATTGTCCACTGAGTGCACTAAATATTGTTGCTTTGACAACTAAACGTTTCAGTTAATCTGCTGGAATTTTTTAAAATTGTTACCCTGTAAGTAGTCCTTTCACCCTGATTGAAGAAAGTCACTCATGAGTTCATGCATTCCACGATCAAAATGTTTATCTGTGTTGACGTTTACTTACTGAACATTTTTTATAACATTTTTATAATGATACAGTTATAGTTTGTGAAATTGTGAAAAAAGCTATTTATAATTTATAAATAATTATTTGAGTAATCATGTGTGAAGAAAAGTTGAGCAAAATATATGTTGACCGCTAACACAACTATGTTCAAGATAAAGACGAACTGGAACATTGCTAGGTGAAAGTCATAAGAAACATGAACCACCATTTTAATGCAAAAGCATATTTATTTATATTTTAAACGCAAAACTGGTTTCTGTTATCTGAAGTCCGGACATTGTGCATATTCCGCTGAATCTCAAGTGTCCTGGTTGAAGTCCCCGCACTTTCAAAGTACATTTAAACTTACCAGATTTTTAAACGTAGCATTTTTGTGATTTTCATATGGGTTAACTCTTCTACAATCACAAGCGACTCAAGGTATTGTGTAAACCGAGCTAGGGTCCATGCAGGTGGCAAAAGTGTTGTAAGTCCCCATGATCCCTGGTACGGCCATCTACCTTCAGTTGTTGGTGATCTATAGCCCGTTTATATTGTATTGCTGTTTCTAGTGATTTATTTTTATGATAGCGTAGGAGTTTTAATTAAGAGCTGTAATAATCTAGTATTAGTACTGTCCTTCGATGGCAGATTTTTACTTTCTAAATTTATAATACCGATGTGACGCTAAATATTAACTCACTCACTCAAGTGACCTTTTCGCTCGTGACGTCATATGTGACTAAAGTCGGTCATATTGCCTAAAACCAAGCGCTACAGTAATACAAATCGTATTTTTCTGTCGTTTTGGTAAATTGTGTATGGTGTATTGTGTTGCCTGACAGAATCATTTCGCATTCCAGCTTCTTGTCAAGATATGGGAAGTACAGTTGAAATGTCCCTGCAGTGGCTTAGTCAAGACAAGCAGAGATGCGACCGTGAGTTGAATTATTAGAGCTATAAAAAACATTTTAGAGTTGCAGCAATGCTTTAGGTTTATTTTAGGCCTTTTATATCAAATTATTTCAAAATTTATGTTTACTATAACTGATGTCCATCTAATACACAATGTCACTATCTATTTTCCAGTGACCTGCTCATACGTGGACAATAGGTGGTGCTGGCCTGGCAGCTGTTCCAATGGTCTGATGACATCCTGCTCGTGTGAAAGTGGCTTCAGGAAGTCATCGAACGCCACCTGTGACAGTGAGTGTTTCACAATTTGAGAACTCATCACTCACCCCGTCCGCTGTAGTTGTAGAGAAAAGTCGTAGTACAATCGCGGTTGTTCTGACATGCTTATTGTGAAGCCGTTAAGTGCTCTACTTTGACACTGACACTTTGTATCCGTGATCAGTTAACTGTTGAGCACTGTATAATCTTGAGGACATATTTCACTTTTGTCATACCGCTTGTCTTACTTCTTTTGGATAGTTGTTTCATACCTTTCAAGGTATGCCATTATATCCAGTTACAGAAACGATGTACACATCTAAATACAACAATGATGAGGTGGCTTCACAGGTCTATTAAATATCATATCTCGATTGGGATATGTCCACCGGGATGCCTCCATCTTGCCCAAATGTATTATCCCTAAATTGTACGTAGAACTTTATCAATGAGAAAATTCAGCATATAACTGACCGTTCTATGTGACATAGTACTATTCTCTTGCGTTTCAAGAGCATGCCTCTAGCTCACCATTTGGGTGCTGCTTTCATTCATTGTCTAATCACTCCACGTATGATCCCAATAAGAATCGCTCCTACTGCATTATGCATGTTTGACTGTATACACTCAAAGATCTTATGTTCTAGTTACAACAAAGGTGGATTTACTCACTTGCAACGTTGGAATAGAAGACCACAGAAGTGAGATCAGGAACAGCACCAGCACTGGCAACACCACAAGCTGTCATTCACAGACAGACGTATATATCAACATACAACCTGAGTCAATGTCTTTTAAAATAACAGCAGAGTTTCATGAGAAAGTATTATCAACTCCGCCTGTATACATCAACAGAACCTATATCGGCGTCGTGGACAGTAACCTGACAGTTACAAGACAAGACCTCTCAGGTAGAATGGGCTATAGCACCTAACGTATGATTAAGTGAGTGAGTTGAGATGTGTTTAACGCCATTTTGAACGGTTACACCGGCGTGAAGATCGGTTATAGAAGGAAATTGTGATGTGATTTAGTTGTAAGACGTTTATCAATCTGGTATTGTGCTTTCAACCCTGGAAACATAATCGGCTCGAATTTGATTTTGCACGCACGATCGTTGTTTTCTGGTGTGCATCATTACCTGTGGAAACCGTGACCCTAAATGTATCAAAGAACTGTCTCCATGCCGTACCGTGACACAACCTGTTATTGTTGCTCTCTCTATCTATCAATGTAATATATACTTTACATTTCTAAACTTAATCTAACTGTAACCACGTCCATTATCTACATTGGCATCACACCTAAGACAGATGGGTCCTGAATGGCTATAGTGACTCCGCGTTTGGAATGAAATAAAATATATCATTTTATCATATTCAAAATAAATTGTTTACATAAAATAATTTAATACTAAACCTCAAGGAAATTACCAGCCGTAAAAGGCAGAAACAGTACTAGTGGTGGACAAAATTCGATTGTTAATGATTCCATAGCAGATTATTGAATAATCTACTGTTATGAGAGTATGCTTTTTTGTAATTTGTATAATCATTGATTAGGTGATAGTTATTATGGGTCACAATGTTTAAAGTTTTGAGAGTGGATTGCGGCTCACATCTTGCATCATGTATGTTCAATGGCAATAGTATTTTTAGCGGTACGCCTTTTTCATAGCGCCCCAGAGTTGCCTCCCTTGGCTTTATTTTGTTTTGACCGGTCGTATGTTCGAAAAAATCGCATAAAGTTCTGAGTGGTTAATGATGCTGCCCACCTTTACTAGAATGCTCGACAACTGTGTAAGAGCTATATAATGGCTGGTTGTTGTGTTGTGCGACACGGAATTACACGGGACTTTTCATATCACTGGAGTTGTGTACATCTGTCTGCCATCGCCATTGTCTGACCTACGTTCAATGACAAATTAAACTGGCTTTCAACTGTAAAGAGCACGGTCTACCATTGATGTTGATTCCAACGACCATGACGTCTGCTCCAGGCTAAACGTGCATGTCTGTGACGTTGCAGAAGTGGTGGACGGACAACTAGTTGCCTTGAATGGAGCCCATTTGCACGTAATCAGCGTCGAATAATGTTCATGCTTATCCTGACACCATGAACATTCTAATGTTCAGTCTGAAGGTACCAGCCGTCACGAATCGGTTACGTAAAGTGACGTTAACCAAGTGCCTGTCTTGCCTTGCAGTGGTAACTCAAGGAAGACCTGGTCTTCTCGCAGAATACGTCTCATTTCGTATCAGAAACCATGATGTCTCAAGACAAAAATGCTGCATTTCCATGACACAGACATTGACAGTGTTCACGGAAACAAAACAATTCTCAAAATGATCATGTTTTTGAAACACTGTTTATCTTTAACTTATCAATCATTGAGACATGTGCGTAGCCTAATGTGTTCTATGGTGCCTTATATCAACAGGGCTTTAAACAGTATTGACTTCTCATTACTGATATATTCATAATATGGAATTGATTCCTATCAATGCAAAAGACGCACTACCCTTCAATTATGGCACTGAGTATACTTTCTATATTTTGTAAAAGTTGATGAAAACCTAGGGAGTCATGGACTATGCTACTGCAAACTGTTTTGAAGGGTAAAGCTCAGGATGCTTATTCGGCCTTGTCGATACAGCAAAGCTCAGACTGTGATCTTGTCAAAAGAACACTTTTGAAAGCTTATGAGTTAGTGCCTGAAGCTTACCCTTTAGAAAATTCAGAAATGCTCATAAAAGGGACAATGAGACTTTTGTAGAATTTGCTGAGGAAAAGGAAACTTTGTTTGGCAGGTGGTGTGATTGAGGATTTCAAGCAGAGTGCTCATTCTCATCTCAAGACTTATTTGGATGAACATAAGGTTGATGACTTACATGAGGTAGCGATGTTGGCAGATGATTATTGTTTTACTCACAAGAGATCTCTGGGTAATACCAAGTTTTCTGGCCAAAAAGGCTTTTTCCCGGGTAAGACCTCAGGACATGCAGGTTACAGTGGTGTTAGAACAGGTTCAAATTCTTCTGACAAGCAGTCAGTATAAGCCTAAGACTACCAGTGGTTCTGATCCTGTTTGTGCATATTGTAAGAAGCCAGGTCATTTCATTTCTGCATGTTACAAACTCCAGTTTAAAAATCAGGCTGCAAGTTCCCTAAATGCTTTTGTGTCTATCGCACCTAAGCCTTTCTTTCCAGGTGGTTCTTAAAGTAAGTCCCCAGATTTTGTAGTTCGGAAGGAGTATTTGCCCTTTGTTTCTACGGGTTCTGTGTTGCTTATGAGAGATAATTCTACCCCATGGCCCGTTATTATCTTGAGGGATACTGGAGCTCTTCAATCTCTGATTTTGAAGGATAATTAGCCTTTTTCTGATGACTCTTCAGCAATGAGGAAATATAGATCGCCGGACGTTCCTGCGGAGGATGGCTGGAAATTGTAACATCAAATTGTGGTACCAAAATTATTTCGAAAGCATGTACTTTCATTGGCACATGAACGTCCCATAGCAGGTCATCTGGGTGTAAACAAAACTTGTGAAAAAATTTCGGCACATTTCTTTTGGCCCAGTTTGAGACAAGATGTGGCTGAATTTTGCAAGGCCTGTCATTCATGCCAAATTGTTGGAAAACCAAATCAGAAATATACCAGCTTCTGAGGAACCTTTCCGTAGAGTTATTATTGACTGTGTTGGTCCACTACATAAGACTAAGTCTGGTAATCAGTATCTTTTCACTATTATGTGTGCTTCTACCAGACATCCTGAAGCAATTCCTCTTTGTAGGATTGATGTTCCTGTGATTGTGAAGGCTTTGATCAAGTTTTTCACCTTAGTTGGTGTGCCAGATGTTTTTCAGTCTGATCAGGGCTCAAATTTTATGTCTAAGGTGTTTCAGCAACCTATGTACCAGTTGGATGTTAAGCAAGTTAAGTCTGGTCCTTACCATCCAGAGTCACAGGGGGCTTTAGAGAGGTTTCATCAAACTTTGAAGAATATGATCAAGACTTGTTGTTTTGAAACAGAGAAAGATTGGGACGAGAGTGTGCATTTGTTGTAGTTTGCTGTCAGGGATTCAGTTCAGGAAAGTTTACGGTTTAGCCCCTTTGAGCTTGTATTTGGTCATAGTGTGTGCGGGTCACTAAAACATTTAAAAGAACAATGGCTCAATTACAATCCTGAGATCAATCTTTTAGACTATGCATAATGACTTGATGATACTGTATATTTGTATCTGCATTATATCATAGTAATTCTGCAAGATGTTTCTCATGTTATTCATATTGTTACATGTCATCTTATTATGCGTTTCGGTAGAGACTTTCAAAAGCATGTGAGTTGGCCAGACAAAACTTGAAAGTTTCACAAGCAACAATAAAACAAGACTATGACAGAAAGTCAAAAGTGAGAAATTTCATTCATGGTGAGAAAGTGTTAGTCTTACTACCCATTCCTGGTCAACCACTGAGAACTAGATATCAAGGTCCATATATTGTTGACAAAATGGATAGCGACACAGAGTATGTCACCCTGACGCCTGGCCGCCGGAAGCAAAAGAGGTTGTGTCATGTCAACATGATTAAGAATTACCATGACAGGTTAGAAACCAGACAGGTCAATTGTATTGCCACACTCTCTCCTCTTACTGATTATACTAAAGACAATGGTGAACATGTTGACAATATTGATGATGGTGTTAGCAATGTGAAGTTTGATGACCTTAGTGATAATGTTTCACCAAAGTTAAAACATTCTGACGCGTTAGCTCTTTTTGATGAGGAACTATCACATTTATTCCCAGAGCAGAAAGTTCAAATGACAGATTTGATTCATGAGTTCTCTCATTTATTTCCTCATGTGCCTGGTCGAACTGATGTTGTTAGACATGATATAGATGTAGGTGATTCTGTGCCTGTAAATCAACATCCATATCGTATGAATCCTGTGAAACTTGAGATTCTGTGGAAAGAAGTGAAATACATGCTGGACAATGACATTATTGGACCAAGTGACAGTCCGTGGAGTTCACCATGTGTTCTTGTGCCGAAGAGTGGTGGAGGTGGTTGGCGCTGCTGTGCTGACATGAAAGCTGTCAATGCACTATCACGAACTGATTCTTATTCAATTCCGAGAGTGGACAATTGCATTGATCGCATTGGTCAAGCTAGATATATAAGTAACTTTGACTTATTGAAGGGCTTCTGGCAGATTCCACTCACAGACCGTGCAAAGGATATATCGCCATTCGCTACACCAGATGGACTGTATCAATACAAGGTGATGTCGTTTCGTCTGAAGAATGCACCAGCGACTTTCCAGAGACTCAGCAACAATGTCACTTCTGGTTTTGATAGTGTCAAAGCTTACATGGATGATGTCATCAATTACGACATGGAGTGGGAAACTATCTGAAGAGAACTTGTCCTTTCTTTGAAAGACTATCTGAAGCAAAATTGAATGTGAATCTTGCAAAGTGTGAATTTGGGAAGGCACAAGTTGAATTTTTAGGGCATGTTGTAGGGCACGGCCAGGTACAGCCAGCTCATGCTAAGGTTGAAGCTATTGTACAGTTCCAGTACCTCAGTCTAAGAGAGAACTCATGAGATTCTTGGGTATGGCAGGCTATTATAGAAAGTTTTGTCAAAATTTCTCAGATGTTGTATCACCACTTACCAACCTTTTGGAAAAAAGGTAAAATTCCATTGGGATAGCAGTTGTCAGACTGCATTTGAAAAAGTCAAAGCCATACTCATGAATTCTCCAGTATTGCAGGCACCAAATTTTGAGAAAGCATTTAAGTTACAAGTTGATGCGAGTGATGCAGGTGCAGGTGCTGTCTTGATTCAAGAGGATGATTCAGGGATTGAACATCCAGTTTGTTATTTTTCCAAGAAGTTTGACAAGCATCAAAGAAATGATTCTACAAATGAGAAAGAGACATTAGGTCTTTTGCTACCTTTGCAGCATTTTGAAGTGTACCTAGGTACCACTATTTTGCCAATTGAAGTGTTTACTGATCACAATCCCTTGACATTTCTTCATGAAATGAAACACAAGCATCAAAGACTTATGAGGTGGAGTTTGACCTTGCAAGGGTTCAATATTGTGATTAGATACATTGTTTGTGTAGATGCACTTTCTAGGTTATAAATGCATAATGACTTGATGATGCTGTATATTTGTATCTGCATTATGTCATAGTAATTCTGCTAATGTTTCTCATGTTATTCATATTATTACATGTCATCTTATTATGTTAGTTATCTTGCTACGATTGTAACAGAAAGTAAAGAAAAGGGGGAGAGTGTTATGAGAGTGTGTTTTTGTAATTTGTAAAATCTTTGATTAGGTGATAGTTATTATGGGTCACACTGTTTAAAGTTTGGAGAGTGGATTGCGGCTCACCATTGCATCATGTATGTTCAATGGCAATAGTAGTTTTAGCGGTACACCCTTTTGATAGTGCTCCAAAGTTGCCTTCTCTGGCTTTATTTTTGTTTTGACCGGTCGTATGTTCGAGAAAATCAGAAAGTTCTGAGTGGATAATGATGCTGCCTACCTTTACTAGAATGCTCGAGAACTGTGTAAGAGCTATTAATCTGGTAGGATGGGTACAGCATTCAAGTCCCTTGGGAGTTTTGTGATGAAAGCAAGACATTGTATTTTTTCATCAGACATGCTAGTTAAATAAAAGGTTTGGTTCCAAGTTGAAATATGGTGCAAATAGTACTTTTGAGCACTGTACAAA
>VKKT01002102.1:102266-118797 GCA_008038995.1 Haliotis laevigata | reverse complement strand
TTAATTCATTGCTAGATGAAATTGCTATTTTCATGATGCGTTTCTTTTTTGGGAGAGTATATTATAACTAAACATCATGTCTGGCAAAGTAATATATTAAACAGCACACACGACAGCGCAGTATGTTTACCAGACAGCGAACAGTGACAACAACGCTGACAGTCATTGTACACACGACATATATTTTTACTGTTTTGCTTTGTTTTGTGCTTAACACTACACTCAGCAATATTCCAGCTGTATGACGGCAGGCTGTAAATAATCGAGTCTGGACCAGACAATCCAGTGGTCAACAGCATGAGCAACGAGCTATAAAACTGGGATACATTGACGTGTGTCAACCAAGTCAGCGAGCCTGAGCACCAGATACCGTTATTCGACTCTTATGACAAGCATGAATCACTGAAGACCAATTCAAACTCATTATCTCGGTCATATCGGGTCTCCCTTTACTGATTTAATATCTTAATTCCAGATCGTTCCTTATAATTGTAATCTTCGTTTATCAACAATGTAATCAGTCAATGACGATTCTATGATAGCAATTGGGTTCTTCATGTCTTTTACCCAATTTCTTAAAATAACGTTGTGTAAATGCAATCATTTCATGTTCTTTTTCGCATACGCCTGATAACAATTTCTTAATTATCTTAATTTCCATATCTTGACACGCATGGCAGGGGTGAGGTAAGAATCGTTAAGTAGGCGATGCCAATGACTTAACACGTTATCGTGCTTTTCAGCAACGCCTCATAAGCATATCCTGCTCAACTTACAAAATGTTCGTAAAACCACCCGATCAATTAATATAAGTGCGTGTGGTTAAAGAAGTGTGACAACTTCCTGTAAAAGTCACAGAATGTAATACACCATATGAACAACCATGTCCTACAAATGACTTCAAAATATCCTCTGAATGTGTACCGTACAATTTATGTGATGACTTTGCCAATCCTTTCTTTGTGAGAATGTGATACAATCGCGCATCATGTTGACAACCAATATGGCCTCTTAATGTCCTCAAAATGTCCTCTGAATGTGTACCATACAATATATTTGATGACTTTGCCAAGCCTTTGTTTGTGAGAATGTGATACAATCGCGCATCATGCTGACAACCAATATATCCTCTGAATGTCCCCAATATGTCCTGTGAATTAGTATCATATCATTTATTTGGTTGCGAAACTTATATTGAAAATAATGATTCCAATGAAAACCTGTCCTGAGATGAAATGTCAATGAAATGAATATGCCGTAGTGCATAAAAAATAATATATTCACAAAGATATGTTGCTTCATATTTCATAAAAGGCGTAATTGAGAGGAGGAATGCCTAATGTCAATCTGTGTCGCAAACAAAACCAGCTGGTGCAGCAAATACCATGTCTAAAAGCAGTATGTTCAGTCCGTTAGGGAAAGCAATTAATGCCATCTGATAAATGTACAGGTATCACAGAATCGGAAACAGGAAACACGAATTGAGGATCTCATGTCTCACATCAAACATTCATTGAAAAAAACATATTTCTCTTAACATGTGTCCTACAGTGTTATTATTCAGTGCTATTGCCTTACCTTGTGCTGTATTAACACTGGACTGATGGATATCAGTAGGACGCCATCACGTGTTAATTACACTAATGAAGTGTAATATTCATGAAGTCATATCTAAATGTTTGATCACGGGTCAACTAAATAGTAAGTAATTATCACTTCTGAATCCGTGTAAAGTTGCAATAATGACAGTATTTTGGTATAATAGGGCATGTCCGGCAGTATTCACCGTAAGAGAAGGCCAAGGTCATGTTATTATATTGACCCGCGTTCCTTTGCCTACATAAACTTTTTTTATGAATATTTCACAGTGAATATGTGGTTGGCGACGTATCCTTCTATATTTAGAACAATTTCCTGGTAAATGAATTTAACAAAGCAGGAAAAAAACAGTTCAAACGAAACTGAAATATGCTAATCTATTTCCTTATAGCGACTGAGCTAGGCCCTTGATAGAACTTTACAGTACTTTACATATATTCATGTGCCTGTACTCGGCGATCACAAGTTAAACAATGCAAAATATGGAAATAACCACGTACGTAAACAATGCGCGTTTAGTTGTCGAGATTTACTACACCATTACTATCTATCCCCAGATAGATGGATGGATGAATAGATGGATGGATGGATGGATGGATGGACAGACAGACAGACAGACAGATAGACAGATGGATAGACAGATAGATAGATAGATGTGCGGTTGTGTTGGTCTCAACATCCATGTATGTTGTTGTGTAACATATGACTTTTTCATGCTAACATTAACTTTTAACATTGATAAAAATTATCTTGGCTGGTACAGTCCACAGCCACGACCAACTTGAGTGGTGTCGCAAATCCTGCTTGGGTGTCGTGCAGGAAGCTGTGGTTGTAGAAGTTTCCATGATCCTGAGGAAGTTGTCTCAGCTTCCGTCGTTGCATGTTTGTTGTCAGCCTGTGCTTTATTATTGTTTTTATGAGTATATGATATTTGTATAGCGTCAACATCCAGCTCAACTCAGCTGCTCAAAGGCGCTTTGGTTTTCCTTCGATCAAAGGATGTCAGTCTCAACGGCACATCATATTTTTCAATCTCAACTCCCTGGGGATCATACTATTCTTGTAGCCATTTAGGCGCACCGAGTTAATGTGGCTTTCCCATCCTTACGTGGTACCCATTCACACATGGGTGGACAGGGACACATAGTCACAGTACTTTGTCCAAGTTTACTGCATGTTGATGTATCCGCAATTAGGTGTTTGCACGTCATCATGTTGCCACCATCTGGCCATTTACCAACATATTCGTGGGTTATTTAAAGTGCACAGGGCTGTGTACTGCTTTACAATATTTAAAGATGTTTCACAAATTGCTGTGAAATATAACTTTGGTGACATGGCCTTGAAAAAATAATGTTCTCGTCGCTATAATTATGGCTGAAACATTGACCTGACATTAAAAGGAAACTCATCACGACAGAAAATCTACTATCCTTTAGTTCATTTATTTCTGAACTGTGAATTAAACTGCTCTCTGGAAAGAAGTAGTTGTACTAAACATGCGATATTTCAAATGTGTTCCTGTTGCTTTGAACCCATTGAAAAATACTCCCTCGCTGAATGAATTAAATACCCAATTATGCAGTACTGCACCTGGTTTACAGTTGTCCTTGTCCAGCAGCTTGATTACAGATTAAATCGCATGCAGTAGAGAGAGGCCGCACCCTCTACACCCACCCAAAACAGAAAATGGGACTTCTCCCAGGAAGCGCCGTGTAGTCGAACGCACAGAAAACTTTACAGCGATTATGAAGACTCCCGACACTGTAATCTTCTGCATTACCCAGAGTGTCAGAAGGGCTGTGCTCCCGGTTGGGAACCCAGGCTCTCACCTAATCTAGGCCAAGAGATCAGGAGGTACCAAACCAAGGGAAACCGAAAACAAAGGGGATTCGGACAACAGTGTACTTGGGATGCAAGCGAGACATTACTACTGAAGTAGCATTATAACAACAATATGCATGTTTACCTACTCGGAAGGGTAGTAAAAGCCCATCTTTTCGTGAACACCTGATGCCATCTCTAGTTCACAGTGTCATAGAGACATACTCGTTTATATTTGAAATCGCACGTCGTAGTTGCGTTGTTGTGGCAGAATAGTACTGGACCTCCGTTACACAAGACCATGTGTTCAGGAGGGTTTGCGCGCCAAAACGCGCCAGATGCGTTTACGGGTGTAACGTTTTGAAAAACACACCTTGCTTCGAGAAAACCACGTGCTTCTCGTTGGGAAACCGTCGACGAGTGTAAGACCTTGTCAGTGTAAGACCTTATTTTTGAGACAGCTGAATAAAGTTTGAAACTAACATGAAATTTGGCTTTTCCTTATTATCACCATGTTATATATCTGAAGACACATGTTACGATGATTTAGGGGTGNTTAATTCATTGCTAGATGAAATTGCTATTTTCATGATGCGTTTCTTTTTTGGGAGAGTATATTATAACTAAACATCATGTCTGGCAAAGTAATATATTAAACAGCACACACGACAGCGCAGTATGTTTACCAGACAGCGAACAGTGACAACAACGCTGACAGTCATTGTACACACGACATATATTTTTACTGTTTTGCTTTGTTTTGTGCTTAACACTACACTCAGCAATATTCCAGCTGTATGACGGCAGGCTGTAAATAATCGAGTCTGGACCAGACAATCCAGTGGTCAACAGCATGAGCAACGAGCTATAAAACTGGGATACATTGACGTGTGTCAACCAAGTCAGCGAGCCTGAGCACCAGATACCGTTATTCGACTCTTATGACAAGCATGAATCACTGAAGACCAATTCAAACTCATTATCTCGGTCATATCGGGTCTCCCTTTACTGATTTAATATCTTAATTCCAGATCGTTCCTTATAATTGTAATCTTCGTTTATCAACAATGTAATCAGTCAATGACGATTCTATGATAGCAATTGGGTTCTTCATGTCTTTTACCCAATTTCTTAAAATAACGTTGTGTAAATGCAATCATTTCATGTTCTTTTTCGCATACGCCTGATAACAATTTCTTAATTATCTTAATTTCCATATCTTGACACGCATGGCAGGGGTGAGGTAAGAATCGTTAAGTAGGCGATGCCAATGACTTAACACGTTATCGTGCTTTTCAGCAACGCCTCATAAGCATATCCTGCTCAACTTACAAAATGTTCGTAAAACCACCCGATCAATTAATATAAGTGCGTGTGGTTAAAGAAGTGTGACAACTTCCTGTAAAAGTCACAGAATGTAATACACCATATGAACAACCATGTCCTACAAATGACTTCAAAATATCCTCTGAATGTGTACCGTACAATTTATGTGATGACTTTGCCAATCCTTTCTTTGTGAGAATGTGATACAATCGCGCATCATGTTGACAACCAATATGGCCTCTTAATGTCCTCAAAATGTCCTCTGAATGTGTACCATACAATATATTTGATGACTTTGCCAAGCCTTTGTTTGTGAGAATGTGATACAATCGCGCATCATGCTGACAACCAATATATCCTCTGAATGTCCCCAATATGTCCTGTGAATTAGTATCATATCATTTATTTGGTTGCGAAACTTATATTGAAAATAATGATTCCAATGAAAACCTGTCCTGAGATGAAATGTCAATGAAATGAATATGCCGTAGTGCATAAAAAATAATATATTCACAAAGATATGTTGCTTCATATTTCATAAAAGGCGTAATTGAGAGGAGGAATGCCTAATGTCAATCTGTGTCGCAAACAAAACCAGCTGGTGCAGCAAATACCATGTCTAAAAGCAGTATGTTCAGTCCGTTAGGGAAAGCAATTAATGCCATCTGATAAATGTACAGGTATCACAGAATCGGAAACAGGAAACACGAATTGAGGATCTCATGTCTCACATCAAACATTCATTGAAAAAAACATATTTCTCTTAACATGTGTCCTACAGTGTTATTATTCAGTGCTATTGCCTTACCTTGTGCTGTATTAACACTGGACTGATGGATATCAGTAGGACGCCATCACGTGTTAATTACACTAATGAAGTGTAATATTCATGAAGTCATATCTAAATGTTTGATCACGGGTCAACTAAATAGTAAGTAATTATCACTTCTGAATCCGTGTAAAGTTGCAATAATGACAGTATTTTGGTATAATAGGGCATGTCCGGCAGTATTCACCGTAAGAGAAGGCCAAGGTCATGTTATTATATTGACCCGCGTTCCTTTGCCTACATAAACTTTTTTTATGAATATTTCACAGTGAATATGTGGTTGGCGACGTATCCTTCTATATTTAGAACAATTTCCTGGTAAATGAATTTAACAAAGCAGGAAAAAAACAGTTCAAACGAAACTGAAATATGCTAATCTATTTCCTTATAGCGACTGAGCTAGGCCCTTGATAGAACTTTACAGTACTTTACATATATTCATGTGCCTGTACTCGGCGATCACAAGTTAAACAATGCAAAATATGGAAATAACCACGTACGTAAACAATGCGCGTTTAGTTGTCGAGATTTACTACACCATTACTATCTATCCCCAGATAGATGGATGGATGAATAGATGGATGGATGGATGGATGGATGGACAGACAGACAGACAGACAGATAGACAGATGGATAGACAGATAGATAGATAGATGTGCGGTTGTGTTGGTCTCAACATCCATGTATGTTGTTGTGTAACATATGACTTTTTCATGCTAACATTAACTTTTAACATTGATAAAAATTATCTTGGCTGGTACAGTCCACAGCCACGACCAACTTGAGTGGTGTCGCAAATCCTGCTTGGGTGTCGTGCAGGAAGCTGTGGTTGTAGAAGTTTCCATGATCCTGAGGAAGTTGTCTCAGCTTCCGTCGTTGCATGTTTGTTGTCAGCCTGTGCTTTATTATTGTTTTTATGAGTATATGATATTTGTATAGCGTCAACATCCAGCTCAACTCAGCTGCTCAAAGGCGCTTTGGTTTTCCTTCGATCAAAGGATGTCAGTCTCAACGGCACATCATATTTTTCAATCTCAACTCCCTGGGGATCATACTATTCTTGTAGCCATTTAGGCGCACCGAGTTAATGTGGCTTTCCCATCCTTACGTGGTACCCATTCACACATGGGTGGACAGGGACACATAGTCACAGTACTTTGTCCAAGTTTACTGCATGTTGATGTATCCGCAATTAGGTGTTTGCACGTCATCATGTTGCCACCATCTGGCCATTTACCAACATATTCGTGGGTTATTTAAAGTGCACAGGGCTGTGTACTGCTTTACAATATTTAAAGATGTTTCACAAATTGCTGTGAAATATAACTTTGGTGACATGGCCTTGAAAAAATAATGTTCTCGTCGCTATAATTATGGCTGAAACATTGACCTGACATTAAAAGGAAACTCATCACGACAGAAAATCTACTATCCTTTAGTTCATTTATTTCTGAACTGTGAATTAAACTGCTCTCTGGAAAGAAGTAGTTGTACTAAACATGCGATATTTCAAATGTGTTCCTGTTGCTTTGAACCCATTGAAAAATACTCCCTCGCTGAATGAATTAAATACCCAATTATGCAGTACTGCACCTGGTTTACAGTTGTCCTTGTCCAGCAGCTTGATTACAGATTAAATCGCATGCAGTAGAGAGAGGCCGCACCCTCTACACCCACCCAAAACAGACTGACTAAAGACCACATTGAAGTTAATGTTTTGCATTGGCGGAGCCGAGGGGAGATTCAGGGGGTTGCTCCACCAGCTGTCCCCTACCCCAATTTTGAGAATTCCTGGATCCGCCTATGGAGTTGACTGTTGGATAGCCTAGTGGAGAGTTTCACTCTGAATCTGCATAATGCTTTATTTATTACACTAAAGTTTCTCCTAACGCTCTTGTGGCATAAGCACTGGGATACTTCAAATGTAAAACTATCAACCCCGAACATATTCACAATCATCTTAACGACCATGGCCTGACAAGGCAAAAAGTATTTTTTCGAAGTAAATCAATAAGTAGACTGAGATAGAGACCAAATGCACTTTCAATTCCAAAGCGTCAAAATGAAACGTGTTTTCACAACTTCATAGATGTTTTGACAAGACACCTATGTGGCGTGATGAAAAGAGAAGATGCACATTTGAAGTCAGAGTCTTACCATGTTCACGGTTCCCAGGACGGGTTTACGTTCTCATACGATCAAGAAACAGAGAAGTACCGTTATAATTGTGATAACACTCATTGATAACATCTTGGATGATGTAAAAAGCGAACAGAAATGAAATTCCATGTTTCAACTCCTTCGAATTACAAATACTATCCATAAAGCAAACCCATGAAAAATACCAATTAACTAAAACTTTCCTGTTCAACAAATCGTATTTGAATAAACATGTTATTGTTATTGCAAAAAGAGTTTTCTTTAGTTCAAATTAAACATCAAAATAAACGTTTCTTCAAAAATAAAAATTAAGGCTGACTGTCAAATAACAAGATTGATTTTCACTAAACTATAATACTTTATTGGCAATGTATTTGTAAATTGTGAAACGAATGTCATAAATGTGTTATTTCCTTCTAATTACATCGTCATTAAATACAAAATAAAATAAATGATTTAGTCTATTGCGTGTTGTGTGTTTATAAAGCATCGTACTGGCAAGATGCATACAACATAAATATTATTCACATGAATTCACAAACGAACCACATAAAAGTATTACCAGTCTCAAATATCTGCTGGAAAAGATGTTACGTAAAAAGTCCTAAAACGTGTTATTCTTTGTAATTAGACACATGGTGACGTTAATTCAAGACCTGAATTAATCATTCATAGTTTTTATTTAAAATTGGTATCACCTAAATCATTGTTTTAAGCCACTTCTCTTTTAAGATTCTTAAAAGCTCAAGTTGTCTGTAAAATTAAGTATTTGAAAAACCATACATATATTCACAATCAAATAATTTGGGTATTTTATACTTGACACGACACCATCTCGGATTGGAATCAGCTACAATTTGGATGAGAAAACATACTGGAAGCATCTTTAAATAGAGTAAAAGAAAGCAGAATTGCTGAATGCATTAAACAGACAAAGGAGATAGATTTTCAGTGCACTGTGGACATATATGTATATTGGAACAATTAGGTCGTTTGAATGTATTAAAAGAAACGTATTGAAATGTGAAATTTCTATGACAATAGTGAAAGGGCCAAACGTTTCTGCAAAAGTACTAAATGAATTGTACAACCTTCAAATAAACAGTTTTGTACCCATAAGAAAAGGTGAGCTACAGTACCTAAAGCTAACACTAACTTGACATGCCAGTATGGCTATAGCAGATAGTGCACTTCAGAACCCATATTAAGGGTACACCTCCTACTACAAACTGAAATTGGCATTCGGAGTAAAAGCAAATACCTATCTTATAAGATGAAGTATTGTTCAATTAAACCCAATTAGTCCTAATTTGCACAGTTGTGAAAACAGTAGTCGTAACAAATTTGTGTTTCAATGCAAACGGGATCTTGTCGTCTTTGGTAAATACTCCCCATGTAGTGTTCCATTAATCCTAACGTGGTTAGATTATTTTCATGCGGAAACAGTCCTATGAGGGGTTAAAGGACGCTTTTCTAATCCGCGTTCAAGTATTTTCCTTGATCACTGTCAAGCAAATGCTTGTCATGTGCATTTAGTTTTGTAAAAGACGTCCCTCTCTGCACATATTGACTTCAAAGTATTCATTAAGGAAATATTTGCTTAATAGAAGAAATCGAAAGTGTACCACATCACAGATATGTTCGCATTTCAACAAGTGTCAAAAGGAAAAGGTTGAAAGCCAGTACTCTAAGTGGTATGAAGAAGAGTGGGCGCGTGTGTTCACGACCAGGTGTTTCTCCCTGTTTCGAATCGCATCACTGAATATGACCATGTGCATTCTCGTCTTAACCTTACAGAGATACTACTTGGGCCTCTAACCATACGATGTCAGTTGTGGTTTTAATTGCGGTTTGAACAGAGACGATCCTGTGAATACGACGAACCGAAACTTTCGGTAACGTTTAAACTTTTAAACCGTTCGTGTGAGTTCCTTAGTACGGCGGGTCCACAACTATTGCAACTGAAGGGTTTAGAAGTCTATCAGTCGTCAAGTATGAATAACTTGACGGTCAATGCCGGGTACTGGAGTGTGGACGCAGTGAGTACCTAACGCCCATTGTATTTTTTGTCAGAATGCTCATGCTTTTGATCACTTGATTGTCTGGTCGAGACTCGATTATTTACAGACCGCCGNCGTATAGCTGGAATATTGCTGAGTGCGGCATTAAACAACAACCAAACCAAACCAATCAGAAATGCATGTTGTATTTTGCAGTTCTTATGGGTTCTCTGAAACGGAACTGATTTAGGTTCTATTCATCAAGTACACATTGACACTAACTGCCACATTATAATACTGACTTATTATAGACTTAGCGCTAACTTTGCTTTATGAATCCTGACCTACGTTTTACCAACACAGTGAAGTTCCATTATTTCTTGCCTTGTTTTGTTTACATGACATTTCGTACTTTAAAGAGAACCTGTCCCGTGTTCAGCCACAATACTTTGGCAAGGCATCGTAGTCAGAAGGGGCTCAGGACCTGACATTGATGTTTTAAAAAAACACCCAGTACCATTTCCCCTGGAATAGTGCATGTTGGTTCCTGAAAGGCCAGCACCGACCAGTTTGCTTCTGGAAGTGCTGTGAAGACCTTTCGCGTGGTGAGCTCAGCATGTGTTATCAAGTATGTTTGTTTGTTGTTTGTGTTTAACGCCGCAATATTCCATCTATATGGCGCCCGTCTATAAATAATCGAACGACCAGACAGTCCAGTGATCAACAGTATGAGCATCGATCTACACAACTGGGATACGATGACATGAGTCAACCAAGTCATCAAGCCTGGCCACCCCGATCCTGTTAGTCGATTCTTACGACAAGCATGGGTTGCTGGAGCAATTTTAACCCGGATCTTCAAGGGTCTGTCTGGAATAACCAGTAGTTGAAAATGCGCCAGATTCTTGCTTCTGAGATAAAGACATATGACATAACCACATGGACATTTTGCCATGGATTAAATGCCATGAACATTAGGGCTACCGTGACTATTATTATATTGTTTATGATGACCTGGCTCCAGGCCACCTTTAGTCACAGATGACCATGATATCAGTCAGATTATATTGGGGTTGTTAATTCTCCAGATTGTATGTTTTTTTTACTGTTTCGTTTCAATCTGAATCTATTTTGGCGGTATTTACATGCAGTGACACTTAAAGCGGTTGAATCTGAAGCCGGAAAATATGTTATGATCGCGAGTGAGTTATTAGGAAAGACATGATGTTGCGTGTGAAATAAGTTCCTTCTCAGTAACTGAACATGTTCTTGCAGTGTACTTCCTTGAATTTATCAAATATCCCAACTACTCTGAAATGCAACTTTAAAACAGATTCGAAATCCGGGATCTCTTTCATTATGATTGAATATAAATTCTGTACCAACGATTGCTAAGGTTAGATCTTAGTCACTTCCCGCACACAGAAATATTTTACAACTGTATTAAGTCTCTTGAAAAATTGTTTATAAATACATTTGAAACTTATATCGCATATCCCGATTTCTCCGTATCGCCATTTTGAATTTTTTAATACGTCATTTGCATACAGACTTGTCCAAACACCCACAAACTGTACCACGCAGTATTCTGAAATTGCACTAGGATAACAATTGAATTGCATGTTTTGTACACAAATTCAACAGAACCATATGGCAGAACGCCAACCTCTGGACGCGACGTCACCAATCTACTGAAATTAAATGTACCAAGTGAGGCGTAGCGCCTGTACACACACAGAGGACATTGAAATGTTAACAGCGGTGTAGAAGTAACCTTTTAACACGCTAGTAAGAAGGCCTGACCTACATCCGGGCTTTTCCCTTAAAGCACCGCCATCTCCTGATCATTAGCTGAGTGGCCGCACGTACCCCTGCTAAAAATAAATATTCCACTAGCCTAAACCCAAATTCATCGATTTAGCAAACAGTCGGTGAACAGCGCGTTGTTACATCGAGGCCACAATGCTTTCTCCAGTCACTTAGGGTAACACAAAAAGCTTACAGATAAGATATAATATTGACATGTAATTTGCAATTTAGGCCACGCCTACAGATGTGCGGGTGCCAGAACGTATCTTTTCTTCGATATGTGACGTCACTTCCTACAGCGGAACTGTCAATATTACCGCCATGGCAGTGAGCGGAGTCGAAGCAGACGAGAACTTTGACATATTTTCATGCACTTTTGTATTGATGGACGAAGTAAACTGGTAAACCTACATAATGAGGGGATCGGTAAGTTCATTTGTGTGACTCCATGAATGTATTTCGAGACTTTAGCGAGCCAGTTAGCTGCGATCACAGGCTATCGAGAAACAATGCTCGGACCGAGTCCCACTGAATGTAAACTCGGGGCGGTCGTTTTGCGGCAGACTTAATACAACGCTTGACGACCGGTGTACGATTCTATTGAAACTACTTGGGGTTTGGCGAGCTGTTGTAATCTGTCGTGGGATAAGAGGCGCTCGGTTTTCTAGACTCCCTCCGCTGTGTGTTCACCATATGAATGCTATTTGCATGTTTCTGGTTCACAAAGCGTGTAGGTAGAGTTGTGTATCGTCGCGGGGTCACGTGGATCGGTACTCGTTCTGAGAGGTAATAAACCCGCTTATTCACCATATCTAGTTATATGATTCAGTGTAACTAATCACGATATGTTATTAATTGTTCATCCAGGTTATGAACCTAATTCCTGTATTTACCTGTGTAATTAATAATGAAATCGACAAATATTGAATTTCTGTGTGAAGTGACATACTCAGATATGAATGAAATATTAATTCCAGCTGAAATATTTTTTATAACTTGCTGAGTTGCAGATTTATTAGTATATTTTTACAGTTTTGTTTTTATTTTGATTGTGATGCTTTAAGGAAGTGTGACAGAATTCATGATATTAATAATAATAATAAATGGATATTTCTTATGCGCCATAGTCCATAAGTCAGAACACTGCCATTTTATCATAACAAAGCAACACTTGTAAAACATTTTTAAAATGACTGAAAAAATATTTTTCTTAAATTGTGACTTTTTATCTTGTGTTGTAGTTGGGCATAGTACTGTGGGCATGTTGATTCTGTGGGACAATGTTTAGATTGCTGAAATAAGTTTTTGCGATGTTGACATGGGATGCCTTAATTTAATGTGTTATTTTTACATTATAATTTATAATTATAATAACATACTATGAGCTATTTCCCAATATTAAACAAATCATATTTTTTGTTATCAATAATAAGAATAATTTTTTTTAAAAATAAGATAATTAAATGGACATTATGTCTGCTGTTTTAATGTGGGATAGCAAATGAACTATTGTTGTAATCATGATTATGAAAGGTGTGTTCTGAAATTCTGTCTGGTCCAGCATTGATTATTTTCAGACTGCTGTGATATTGCTGGATTATTGCTGACTGCCATTGAACAACAAACAGTTGCTGGTGTGTCTGGTCCTACCTGGGTCCTGATCCACAAAGTGTTCGTAATGTTACGAGCTCTCGTAACTATATGGTTTCCCGTAGGCTACGAATGACGTAGTGCTACAAAGGCTTTGTGGATCAGGCCCCTGGTCGGTTTCAGATGTCTTTTTCAGGGTTTTACATGCCTCGTAATTTCTGTGTATTTGACTAAAATATATCTATTTACATAGCTGATGCAATATTTTTTCAAGTTAGTGTAATCTGAATCCAAATAACTCCACTAAGTCTGTAAGATTACTAACAACAGAGGAAAATATCACAAAATATTAATTCACAGTTCTTGCTTAGTTTGGAATTATTTCTTTGACAAAATATTTTGGTGATGCACAAAATGACTTCCCAAACCACTTACTCCGAGTCACCATGACTTTCAAAGTCTATTTAAAAATCTGGATGATGTGACTGGAATGTTGCTGACTTCTATGAGTATGACCTTACACTGATTCATCGACAGGGGCAGAAGGATAGCCTTGTGGTTGAAAGTGTTTGCTTGTCACAGTGAAGGCCAGGGTTTGATTCCCCACATGGTTGCAATATGTTCTGTCTATTTCTGGTGTATGCTGCTGAGATTTGTTGCTGGAATCCTACAAAAGTGGGGTCACTCCCATTTACTGTCAAACTGATTTGTTGAACCCATTCTAGAATTGAATTAAATTTCAGTTCTGTCTTAACGCAAGAGGTATGAATAGTGAATTTGAATGAGTTCATGGTGGTTCAAAGACTGAATTGTTTATAGTGTACTTGTCATAAGTTTTGAAAACATTCTCGTTTTGATTATAAATGAGGATCAAGTGGTTTGAGTTTGTCATCATGACAATGCAAGGGGCGGTGGGGATACCTAGTGGTTAAAGCGTTGGCTCGTCCCGCCGAAGACCGGGGTTCGATTCCCCACCTGGGTGCACTCACTCATGACAATGCAGCTTTGATTGGTGCTTGTACATCTAACTGGTTTGCATGACTTGAATTATCTCTCATTTTCACAAACATGTCCAAAAAACTTAGTAATTTTTTTATGCATTTAAGAAATATTCCTTATCATGGCAGGTGAAAACAATTCTCCCTACCTTTGGAATTGAACAATGACTTTAACCACAAGGTTATTCCGATCCCCAGTGTGGTTGGTAGGTTTGTTCTTTAACGCCACATTCAGCAATATTCCAGCTGTATGGTAGCGGTCTGTAAATAATCGAATCAGGACCATATAATTCAGCAGGGCTCCAGATAATTTTTCAACTTCAGGAGTACGTACTCCTTATTTTTTCAATATAGGAGTACTGGATAAACTTAAGAGTACATATAGAGTACTGAATGGAATTTGATGGAGTATCAGTCATCTTGTGTTTCGTTTCATGTATGCACCACGACATTGCTAGTCTTGTGTAAACAGGTCAATAAACAATTAAACAACTCTTTCAGATATATACGTCTGTAAATGATTCCAAGACCGTACAGCATTGCTGTGGTGCATATCTGCTACGTTTTCTAAATTTTTTCCTACCGTATCGTGCATATTTTTTACCCGTACATGTGCCCTTATCTGGAGCCCTGAATTCAGTGTATCAACGGCATGAACATCAATCTACGCAATTTGGAAATAATGACGTGTGCCAACCTGATGTTGACCCACAAATGCAAAGTGTTATTATACTCTAAGTGCATAACTGTACTGTTCCCACTCAGGGGCAGTAGGGTAGCCTGTTGATTAAAGTATGTGCTCGTCACACTGAAGACCTGGGTTTGATTCCCTATGTTGATACAACCAGCGAAGGTCCGGGTAAGAATGAACCTTCAGTAGCCCATGCTTGTCGTAACAGGCGACTAACGGGGTTGGGTGGTCAGGCTCGCTGACTTGGTTGACACATGTCATCGGTTCCCAATGCGCAGTTCAATGCTCATGCTGTTGATCACTGGACTGTCTGGTCCAGACTCGATTATTTACAGACCATCGCCATATAGCTGGAATATTGCTGAGTGCGGCATAAAACTTAACTCACTCACTATGTTGGTTTCTGGTGTCCCCCATCATGATATTCCTGAAATATTGCCATAACCTGTGTAAAACTATATTCACTCTTTCACTCACTGTTCCAGAACATGAGAAAACTATTTCTGCCGTGCTGGTTGTCCTTTGTTAAGTTGCATCAATCATCTGATGCTCTTAAAATTGAACCGATCGGAAAACATTGATTGTCGGTCATCTTCATCAAATTATAAAGGACACTGCCACAACAACGTATAAAAATTGACAAAATCACGAACATTTGCAAGTTTCTGTCTAAATCACTGTTGCTGCCATCACTGACTGATAAATCGTCATCCCAAAGGTTGAGTGCAAATAGACCATTTAAAAACAAAAAATTGGGCAAGTGACACAACTGAAATTATTTATCATAGTTACAATGGAAAAAAGTCAGATTTTGGTACAGAGAAAGTTTTGGGGCATGGAAACCATTATGTTGTTAAGAAGTCAATATGTTTTTTGTGTGAAAATTATCTAAAAGTGAGCACAGTAGATTTGCCGCTTTGTACCATGTATTATGTGTATGTATTTTAGTTTTTGATGCATATGCATTCAATTGAAATAAGTGGCACGGATGGCCATCAATGTGCTTTGTGTCCCCAGGACCTGCCAGAAACTATGAGGGGTCCAAACTCGGTTTAGCCTTATGTTTTAGTTTTGTCAGCACGAGACCCATGCTCATGGGTTTCACCAAAGTGGTAACAAAATGCTCTAAATGACCTGCTTCACTTCGATCTGTTCTTCCACGTTAGGCTGAAGTGACTTGAAAACACTGGAATCCTGTTCAAAGGAGCATTAGGCCTAAAAAAAAAATGTTGTGGTTCTGATTACCCGACCGACCCTTGAATTTTGGTGTCGACCCTATTTTTTTAAGTGGTATGGATAAAATATGCTTTCAGGTACCATCGTTTTTTCAAGGCACCAACTGACATCGGTCATTCTGATCAGGGTTTTACATGACGCGTGATTTCTGCGTATTTGACGCAACAATTTGCAAACGACTCTCAAAATATTATCATGAGAGTCAAGCTTGACGCAAGTTTTATGGGTGGCCCTCACAATTCAGGTCAATAAAATCGATTTGATAAGCAAAAAAAGATATTGTTCGATGATAGTTTGACTTTTACAGAGCAGTCAGATTGTTCCAAAATACTCAGAGGAGACAGTAATCCTGTCTGTTTGAATTGAACAATGCTGTAGTTTCATTTGTTGGTGTGACATACACAGTTACATACTGAGAATAATTAACATAAAGAAATATTAAAATTTCATGACTCCCAAATATTGAAAA
>VKKT01002102.1:66809-78134 GCA_008038995.1 Haliotis laevigata | reverse complement strand
CAAAGACGGATAAGTCTGCATTCCCAGTGTGCAATTTCGCTATATTTCCTTGACTCATAAAGACTACAAGATGTTTCAAAATAATCATGAAAATACAGTTGAAATTCCTATATGTCTTTCTTTTTTGAGAGAGTATATATTAATAACCCAATCACTCTTACAGGAATCTGTATACATTGTATAATTTGTCCCTCGGAAGGTGTGTGTAATTTTGTTTTCTTAATTGCAGAGGGAGCTGAATAATATGAGGGATACCCCAAGCTTCAAAATTAAGAAGGTCTTGGTTCTTTCAAAGTTGCGACATTCCAGTGTCTCTGGACGAAAAATTGTGGGGGCTGTTTCTGCATCGTCGTCGTCTTCCAAGACAAATAAGAAGGAGACAAAGACAAAGGTCAAGGATGACTCAAAGGACCAGTCAGTTGGACTAAAGCGTAAAGGAAGGCCTCCAAAGCTCAAAGGGAAGTTAAAAGATGAAGCTGACACAACTGACAAAGATGGGGAGACAGGGCATGGTGGTACAGTGAAAGATAGCACACAATCAGGGAAAAAGGAAGCAGATTGTGAACTCTCCAAATCAGTGAACACACAGCCATCCAGCTCTGGTTCTAAAAGACAATTTGTAAAGAAAAGATCTCAGTTAGTTGCCAAACCACAAAGGAAACTGCGGAGCCAAATTGGTGAAATGCTAATGAGGCATGGAAAGAAGGTATCAAAGGCTCCGAAACCAAAAAGGAAGAGAACTTTAAGTGCTGATTTTGAACTCCTTGATGAAAAGTCTCTCAAGAGGCAGCTGAAAGAAAATAATGATACTGCAAGTGGAGCAGAAACTGATCAAAATGATTCTGATGCTTCCAATTTGATAGATTCAGACAACGAAGTGGCAGTGACAGGAAAGAGAAGGAAAAAGTATGGCGTTACATCCACCAGTATGAAATCTCAAACGACAGTGTCCATGGATTCAAGTTGGGTTGATACTCCATCTCCTCTGATAACCTCTGGAAAGAAATTGGTAAAGAAATCCAAAGCTTCTGGAAATTCACGTGAATCCTCAGTTGATGAATCTGATACAAGTATTGTCATCAAACGACATGGAACTAAACAGACGACATTCAGAAAACAAGCAGACATTGCACTTACTGACAGCTCAACGTCTGTTTCTGTTGCATCTGGAGACCAACAAGATGATGAAAAACCAAAGAAACGAGGAAGACCTCCGAAGAGAAAGCGTCTAGTGTCTCAAGATTCACAGGTAAGTGAATCTGGAGAAATTGATGAGAATATGGAGCAGAGGGGACATCCTCAAATGTCTAAAGGTGCTGCTCATGCAATTACTGACATTAAAATCTCCAAAGAAACAGTTAGTGTAAAGAAGCAACGGATCTTGCGGAATGAGGAATGCCAAACTGATCCCTATACTTTTTCTGGTGTTGACTTTGAGGAGGAAGATGACTCTGAAGTAAGTTTCAAACCAACTGGCATGTCAGGTGATGTGAAGCGAAAACCAGGCAGGCCCAAAATTGGTGTACCCAGACAGCCTATTGTGAAATCTCTCAAAGTTAAAAATACCCACAAGCTACTTATATCTGATCAGAAACACAGGCCATTCAGTAGAGTAAGAGGAGGAAGAATATTAAAAGCCTCTCAGATGTATAAGACAACTCGCAAAAGGACCATTCAACAGTCTCAAGACAAACCATCACTTTTGCTTGAAACCAAGAGGGTGATTGACGAGGAATCTGCAGGGCTGGAAACTGATCCTGTTACATGTGAGGAAGAGAGTAACCCACCAGTTATCACACCTCTTAGGATTGTGGTGTCTGAACAAGATTCTGGAACAGGTTCTCCTTTGTCACCTGAAATGCAGCATCCAGACTTGCCAATAATTAAAGATTTGATCAGCCCTGCTCCCAGCAATGAAGACCTAGAACCACCTGTTTTAGAACCAGCTACTTTTGAGGCTGGACTAATAGCAAAAGAACAGGATGAAGTACGCAATTCTGTTTTGAATGATGATATTGACCCTGTAATAGAGGAAAGTTGTCCGGAGCATGGTGCTTTAGATAGTTTAGAATCCATGGATGGTGATGTTATGGTTTGTCGGGAAGAAATAGTTCCATTTGTTACCACTGATGAGGTGCATGATGCAGTACCAACACCAGTAATTGAAAGCTTTGATGTGAACCATGGCATCACACAGGAGACCTTGAGACCATCTCATGAAGAATCAAGTGAAACAGTAGAAGCTGTTGAAGCAGTTCAAAGTGATATGCATTTGTTGTCAAATACAGATAAAACTGATAGTTTTGAAAATGGGATGACTGTAACTTCTAAGGAAGCTGAACCTCAGAAGGTCTCTGAACCTCAGAAGGTCTCTGAACCGGTCACTCAGCTCTGCCAGCCGGATGTAGATAATGTGGACAAGATGGAAATAGACACCTCTGACCCTGTAAAGATGGAATCCTTGCAACAGCAATCAAAATCAACACGTGAGGAGGAGGATTTAGATGAAACAGTTAAGGCTTGTCTGCAGGCTGTTGTTAATGATATTGTTAACACTGATCATGAAGATTCTGAAAAATGTGATGAGTCAGAGGTAATTAAATCAGACACTGACATTGGTTCTAATGACCAAATGGATGCAGTGAGTGATGCTGATTCGAAGGATAAAGAGCACAAATGTGAACTAGGTGGCATCAAAATGAAGCTCAAACGACATAAAGGTAAATTTAAAGTCACACGTCTAAGTGAAGAAGACGATAGCTTAATAGCAGACATTGGTTTGGAGGATGGTGTTTCTAATGTTGATTCAAACAGTAATGAAAACTCTGAAGATAACTCAAAAGTTGATGTTATTGCACTTCTCATGGAGCATATCCTGGATGTAGTTGAATGTGATCTTGATGGATCCAAGGTCAACTCAGATAAGGTATCGGACAAGAAGCTCGAAAAAGAAAATGATGTTTTCACTGAAACAAATGAAGTGGAAGATGCAAGCTTTAGCTCAAACTCGGAAGTATCTCCGGTTGACTCAGAAAAGCGTGTACCACCTCTCACCATCAGACTAAAGTCAGGTAAACCTGGTCGAAAACCAGTGAGGAAATTTGAATTGCGACCAAAGATTTCAAGGTCACCTATTGAGATAATTGCAATGAGACAAAAACGCATTGAGGAGGAATATGACAAAAATGAAGCAACACGATTGGCCAGGAAGATTGAAAAGCAGATCGGCAAAAGAAAAAATCTAGCTAAATCAGCTTTTAAGGAAAGCAACATTGCAGAAGTGGGTATCTCAAATGTACAGAAAGCTGGAAACTTTGAAGAACTTATGGAACTATGCACACCGTGCTCAGTGAAACTTGTAGACTTTGTTAAACAGCTGAATTTGACAAATCAGTCTGAAGATGAGAGTCAGAGCGGTTCACAGCAATCAGATCTTGGTGTTAGTGGAGGCATGGAGATGTGTGGAGATATATCCTCTCCACCTGCTCCAGCTACAGTGAAGAAGAAAAGAATGATGAAAGGCAGAAAGAGTCAATTCAAATCTGGAAGACCTAGGGGTAGACCACCTAAAAATAAAAATAAGGATGGTTTGACAGTTGCACAGCTTTTAAAATTGAAACAGGACGACGGAACAAATCCAGAGCTAGCTCAAGCAGAGAAAAAGGTGGAGGAACTTGATGAAGTTGGCTTTGTTGGAAGTTTTGTTGAATTTTTGAAGTCAAAGAAGAAAGAAAAGCCAAAGTCTGCCAAAGGCACAGATGCTGCCAAGTCATCCAGAAAGACTAATAACAAAGCAGAAGAGAGCATAACAAAACCGACCCAAGCTGCTGCCCCAGTTGCTCCAGTAGTGACTGCCCCAACTGTACCAGAAAGTGTTAGACTGAAGCATTTATCTGGTGATAGAAAGCCAGGTGTGAAGTATGTTTGTAACAAGTGTGAATTTTCCTCTGCTGTTCAGAAGACAATGGAATTTCATGTCTACAGTCATATACCTGGTTTGTCATTTAAGTGTGGGTATTGTAATAAGATTTTTGCCTCTATGGTTGGAGCCTCAGCACATTCAAAGAATGAACATCATGGAAAAGAGTCAAAGATAATCAAAAGTAAAGACTTGATTGAAAGTGACTTATATCATGTGATAGAAGAGGCACCAAAAGTGCCTGTCGAAACAAGTCTGCTGAAGCCTGTAGATCCAGGATCAGTGAGTGGCAGTGCAACATCTGGACCAGTCATCATATCTTTCCTTGTGGACAGCAAGTCATTGAAGTCTCCCAATGCAAAGCGTTTTATGTGTACCCACTGTGACTATTCTACAGATATCCTGGAGGATGTGCAGCAACATTCAAAGGATTTGCATTCAGTTGAAAATCTGTATGCATGTATCTTGTGTGCAGATGCTTACTTCAACTCTGAAGAAACGGTTATGAGTCACAACCAAACAACACATCCTACAAGGCCTCAGTCATATAGAAAATTACCAAATTTCTATGATGTAGAACAGATGAAGGTGGCAGATAAATCTCAGCTGGAGGACAGAGGTAATATTTTTGACAGAATGAACAATTTGTTCTCCACAACCAATGTAGGTGATGATTCTAACAGCGAAAACCCACGGAAAGCTCATTATCAAAGAGCCAGGGACTTCCTGTATGTCCAAGAAGGGTGGAAGAACAAAACATCTGCAGAAGCTGACAGTACAACGACAGTTGAAAATGAAACTCTATCAAATACAATGGACAGTGATTCTGTGTGTAACCTTGGTGACAGTCAACCAGTTACAGTGGAAAGTGAAGCCAAAGGTGCTACTACTGTTGATCAACAGTCGGCAGAAAAACTCAGCAACATTACAAGTGACACAACAGACATCAAGACTCAGGAGAAAGAACTTTCAGAGAAAGAGGCTTGCAATGAGAAAGCAAATATTCCAGAAGCAAAACCTTCCTCTATTGATACAAAGGCTGCCACTGAACGTAATGGAAAAAGCCTGAAAGATTCATCCTCAGTGTAAGTACTTGTTGATATTTCTGAGTTTATTCTTAATGATATTTCTCTTGTGGATCTTGTAATGTTTACCAAAGAAGACAACTGAAAATTTGCAGATTTTCAAGAATTCCCTCAACTTATATTTTGTTTTGTATAATTATTAATGTTAATTTAATCATTTCAAATTGTGAGTGAGATTTAAAATTTAAAACTTAGCATATTCATTTCAAACGTTCATGCTTATTTGCTTTATGAATATTGTTTGTAATTGGCCCAAAATCAGGTGTGTGTAGGTGACAATTTGCATGTTGTCAAAATCCTTAATGAAATTTGTTTCAATTATTGAAACAAACTTATTTTAAAAAATAGCACGGAGAGGCTAGTTATATTTTGAATTTACATAGTTTTTGACTCTTAAATGCTCTTGTTTCAGGGTTGATACTGTTCCATCTTTGGAGAAACAGAAAGATGCTGTGGATCAAGGAAATACAGGTGCAGAGGAAAATGCCATGGTAACAGATATAAGTGATGACACTAACCATGATGACTCTGGTGTGTCGAGCTTAAAAATTGTTGATGTTGTCAGTTTGCGTGATCAGAACCCTGAACCAGCTGTTGAGCCTCAAAAGAAAAAGATGCCAACCCGAAACACCAGTCAGACATCTCGTGGAGCCAACAACCTGCCTGAGGTTGATGTTGATGCTTTGGTTTTGAGGAATGAGCGAATAACTTGCACATACAAGTGTATGAAATGTAACATCCATTCTCCCTATCTGTCTGCAATGGTGGAGCATTTGAAAAATTATCACAGTGAAATTGCACTGTTCACATGCCCTTATTGCAAAAGCTTTAATTCACAAAAGCCAGAGTTCACAACTGAGGTAAATGTCCATGAACATGTGAAAAAAGTGCATCCTTCTAACTGTGCAAAGAATGAAGTGTCTCTTTCTGACACTGCCAAGACATTTGTTCAGGTTCTTGCGATTCCATCTGGTGTGGAGTGCAACAAGGTAGGCAATACATTTGTTATTGAGAAAGACATATACATGTGTTTAAAGTGTCAGGCACACATGCCATCACTGGACTACACATTTGGACATCTAGAGAGGGAACATCCTGATGCCTTTGTTCAAGTGTGTCCATTGTGTAAGACTTTCAAAGACAAATCAGATGAAGTTGTGTTTGCCCACATCATGAAAGAACACAACCAAGATCCAAATGACCATCCATTGTCTGTGGCTATTGAAGATAATTTGTTTTTGAGAATACCATCTATTTCAAAAAGTGGTGCTTACAATGATAAAGTAAATGCTAACAAAGGTGCTAAACCTGATACAAATAGGAAAATAGCTCCAAAACCTTCCATAAGTGTATTGACTGATGAATCTGAAGATGATGTTTTAGTTGTGGGAGAAAGTAGAAACCCTACCAGACCATCTGCAATCAGGTCAACAGGGCAATCACCAAAGAGAGGTCGACCCCCACTGATATCTCAAGATGTTGGAGGAATTCCTGCGCCAAAGCTAACTCTAAGACTCCCAAGATTTCCGACACCGGTTCAACTGGAACACTCTCAGCCAAAAGGTGTTATGTTGGCCAACACACGGTTCTCATCCTCTAAAGCAAAAGGTTCTTCAAAGCCAAGTTCTGATCAAGCTCAAGAGCTGGTGATGGACTGTGAAAGTGTTGATGACCCTGTGAACACTAATGTAAATGTTGTGGAAGAAGATGGTGATATTGTAGTTCCAGCAGTGTCAACATCTGCAATCAGTAGCCCTGCTAGTCTTATTGACTCCTCAAATGTCATATCCCACTCGGCAGCTGTTGCAGTGGCGTCATCAGTTGTGTCTGTGGACACAACAGTACGTGTCTCAACAGTTACTACTGCATCTGTCACCCAAACCACCACTGCCCCAGTCACAGCAAATAAACAAATAGTTGCAAACACAGCACCCCCACCTCCACCTCCACTCAAAAGATTTGGTGTGCCTATTCTCCCCAAAACTACAGCATCACAGCAAGCTGAGGGACACATTGCAAAGACACATGTTTCCTCTACACCAACACAACAAACAGCATCTGTGTCTTTAGCAGACAGACCATTGGTGGCAGAAAAGATTAAAGAACTACAGATATGCAGACCCAAGTCTTCACTCTTCTCTATGACGGATAAACTTCATAGGCTTCATATGAGAGCTGCAGAAAGAGAAAGAGAAAAGGAAAAAGCTGCACTACTGGAAAGAAATAGTCCTCTGAATGCTCGAAGTAGTCCCCTTAATCCCAGAAGTAGTCCACAGTCCACTCGGGAGGCTCTGCTTCGGTCCACAAGTAGTCCTTTAACAAGCAGAAGTAGTCCTATGTTGAATACTAGTCAAGCATCATTATCTGCATCCAGACCTGTTCTGAAGGTACCAAGCTATTCAAGTATGCCAAGGCCTCAACCACCTCCAAGACCTAGTTCTGCTGCTCCTATGATTTCATCTATGAATGCTAATATCCAGCATAGTCAATCTCAAGCAGCACAAGCCCATCGAAAGTCCCTATTATTCAGAAATTGTCCTCTTGACTTGTCAAGAACTCCGTCTCCTGCTCAGACACAAGTGTCATCAACACCCCCACAGTCAAAAACTGTATCTGATGATCTTCCTCCCGATGCTTTCAAAATATTTAACTTAAAACCAGACTCAAAGCGACTGAAACCAAGTCCACAATCAACTCCTAATACTTCTGTAAGGGCACCAGTTAAACAAGTCCTTGGAAACACCATCCCAAACATTGTTGGCACCTTGGCTGCTCCAGGAACTCTCTTGCAACAGGTACAGGCTCTTCCCTATACCCAGCTAGCACAAATGCAGATGGCTGGTGTTCCATTGAACCCATTACAGTTACAAAGTTTGTGCATTCCGGGAATAAACACTGGTAACTCTTTTGTGCTTGCACAGTTACCACAGCATCAAGGTACAAGACTTAATGTTCCCTCTCAACAGCTACCTCAGATGCATTCCCAATCACCTGTGAACACATCATCTCTATCTGTCCCTGGTTCTCAACCACCAAGACCATCAAGTGCAAAGACTGTAGCTCAGGCTTTAGCAGAGAGGTCACATGGAGCCAGACACCCTGTCCCCATTGCTAGCCACCCAAGATCTAAACAGAGCACTCCAGCTCGATCAGTTATGCCAGTGAAAAAAACTAGTCATTCAAGGCTATCACACCAAGGTTTCTGTTGCCCTTACTGTCCACAATTTAGACCGTTACAAGATTTTGAGGTTACCCCTCATATTGAGCGATGCCACCCAGGAAAAGATGTCATGTTTGTCAAAGTGCCATGAAAGGATAACCTTTGCATACATTTATGAACAAGTGCTAATGTACTGCAGACATGTTTAAACATACTTTATGCAGTGAATGTATTCACTGCCAATATACATTATTGAGATGTGGTATGCATTATGTTGATGACATTCCTGTCATTTAATGGTAGTTTCCTCCCACTTGAATGACTTAACCTGAATGAGGCAATGCCAAGATTTAACATGCATTCATGTATTTATTGCCTGTTAAAATCAGGCCTTATATATAATTTCTCCGCATCAGTATTCATGTTTGTATTCATTACAGTATAATGCATATTTTATCATATGCTGCATGCTTAAATTCATATCATAAATGGAATGATTTCTTGTCTTAATTCCAAGGCTAAATTAAATCTCAGATGGTTGAGAAGCAAAGCCCATAAGGATTATCATTTTAATGTTCAGTATTTATGAAACGTGTACAGAATAAATATTTTCAACCATTTGTTTGAATGCATGGTCTGAATGTGTGTGTCAGGGTTGTGTGTTTTTTATATCTCTTCATATGTTGGCATAGTTTAAGGTACCTTATGTTTAATATTTTGCTCAAATCAAACTTAAGGTTTGATTGATCCTAAGTTCTAGAGCATTTTTGTTGTGTTACACTCAACGTCTCCATAAGCATGAGACCTATTATCATCATTTCAAATGATCTGAATTTTTGATGTTGTACATTTCTGGAACATTTTAGTGAACCACAGAGCCTGTGGCTTCATCTTTTTATTTTGTTGATAAGTTTTAGTAAAATGCCAACATGTAAAACTTCACCTTATTAATGCCAAATAATTTATTTCTTTTGAGGTAAGGTAATAATTTACAGTACATTTGCAATGTATTATTGCCTTCCAAGGGATTTATGATTGGTGCTGGTTGGACATCGCTGTATGGATCATGTTCAAGTTGTACTTATAAACTAAGGAAAAGTTAATTGGAAAATGAAGAATCATTTTCATTATAATTCCAGTACAAGTGGATGGTTATTTTTCATTAGGTTAAACAACTTGCAGTTTTTGTTTCCCCAGCTGTAACAAGTATGTATCTTACCATCAATAAAAGCTATAACCCAAGAAGAGTTCAACTTCAAATGCAAAAGACAGAAAAGAACACCATAAAATTGTCTGTGAAATGTCTTCTTTAATTTTTTTATTCTCCTTTAACGAAATAATTCAGTTACTCAAATCAAAATATTCATACCTATTATATCATTCTTTTTGATTAGATCTTTGAATATATCAGCAAATATTTAGGCTTATACAGTCTCTATGGTCTCTATACTCATACTTCACCACATATTCATAGCTTGCTGATTTGACTGATATCATACAGTCCAACCCATCACATTTCTCCGATATGCAGTGACGAAAAGTCAAACGACATGGAATATGTCTTGTATGTCAGAGACAATTGTTTTGATATGTTTTGTTTCATGACTAAACTTCATCATGTAACAGGAATAAAGGTGCTAAGCCGCGTACTCTCAAGGGTCTTAAAACGCCTTGACAATTAATTTATAGTTGTTTCGTAGTCATTAGTTTGGTCCATTATTGTATATTGCTGAGTCGGCAAAATACACAGATTTGTAGCATGATAAGTACAGCTGCACCATACCTAGCCACAGCTTTTTGTTGATTCTGTGCTGTAAATATGTGTAACCAAGATGCGCTGGGTGTCAGAAGTAAGGTCATAAGCCAGAAGATACCTTATCTAGACTTTAGGGTTGCACCTCACTGCCACTGTGAACTCCATATTATCATTGTTCATGCTACCCTAATGTTTAACAGCACTCAAGTACTGTAATCATACTGCCCCACTTAATTTTTGTGAAGTGATTTTTAGTTTGGTGTATATACATTAATATGTAAAATTAATATTGAATGTGAGGTTGTATATACCAGTAACCTGTTATAAGTAATTGATTTGATTGATCATGGAATATAGCTTTTTGTTATCACATGGTATAACACCTGATTATGACAACCTGTAAAATATGTGTGTCCAACTTAAGTTATGAAACAGGGAAGCTTAATACCATGTGATATCAATTAGCATGAAGGCATTGTATATTGGAGTGTACTATAACTATTCTAAAATCACAAACAAATACACATGTTAAAATAAACTGAACACTAGAGACAATTTTGTTTTGCATGATCCCTCGAGCATAACATGTAAAAGTGGATGGGGAGCAGTCACCATGTGCATTAGAAGCATTCACGGTCATTTATGTGTAACAGGCACTGTCAGCATACTGATCTGTAACAAATGTAGATACAATAGTACCGAGCATTAATGTCAAAACATGAGGGTGTCGGAAGGTATGAGGATAGAAAGGAAATGTAACATTTCTTGATAAACGACGTAGTATGCAAGTTGGTTATGAACAATTGTTAGCTTTTGAATTTGCAAAATTATTTTGAATAAAATATTCTTTGACATTGCCCGTTGTTCTTGGAATTTTTTTTAACAAACCCCAACCGGACTGTTCAAGATAGAAACTGGACCAGACCAATGCACCAACTGAAACAAGGATGGCATGATTTACAGTTACGTTGTGCAATACCTTGACGAACACACAGTGTGAACAGCATCGCTGCATTATACAGATCTGGCAAGACGGGAATCCTGTAAAGACCTATGAGGACCGTGAAAAAAGGTTTTGCATAATATGCTGGACATTGAATAACAAGACTGATAACACCTCCTTTGCTGCGGGCATGATTGTAGTGGGAACGTTGTCATTATCACTGGAACAAATGTCCACGTTTACAAGCTTGTAAATGTCTTGTAAAGATGATGTTTCCAAGACATTTACAATTTTGGAAAGGTGATGTTTCCAAGACATTTTCAATTTTGGAAATATGAGATTTCCAATTTTGGAAATGTCCAGAAGGGGAGGTAACTGGTGGGTGATGGTAAATTGTTCTTTGTACCAGGGAGACTCTATAAGGGGGAGTGGTCACTCCTCGGAAAGCTCCTAAGCTATGCC
>VKKT01002102.1:3945-14002 GCA_008038995.1 Haliotis laevigata | reverse complement strand
GACTCGATTATTTACAGACCGCCGCCATATAAGTGGAATATTGCTGAGTGCGGCGTAAAACTAAACTAACTCACTCACTCACTCACTTACGACACGCATGTGTTGCTGAAGACCAATTCTAACCCGGATCTTCACGAGTTTCTTCCTCATGTAACCTGTATGTTTCGGAGACAAACGGATGGAAGCCTGTGTCTATCAAAGACGACACTCCCTGTGACATGCATCTCTCTCTGGAACCATCTTCCTACTCTATCTTCCCTCTGAAACCACCTTCCTATGTCTATACTAGACCACCACTCCCTCCTCCCAAACAGTCTCCTCTCACCACAAGCATAGCTTGCTGAAGACCAATTCTGACACGGATGTACATTATCAGTGTAAAGCCATGTACTTGTGGCGGGCAATATTAGTGTCAAGTTGTCACGCGGTATGTTGTTGCCGAATGGGACTTCCATAACATCCTTCTTAACAGATGCAAGAGCACGTGTATTTGTTTTTCTATGAACATGACTGTAAAGCTGCCGATCTTCAAATAAAGCATCCTGCCTATACATCCACATATTTAAATTTATTAACGATCGCAAAGGATGTTTACTTGGAACTTCGACACATTTATTCGCAATCGTTGTCGCTGATATCTGCAACACCCTTCGTGACATCTCCGTGTGGTTTGTGGAGTATGTGCATGCAAGCTCCGTACAGCGCCGTTACACATGTACAAGCTTAAGGTACGTCAATAAACCTTTTGACACCGATCGTTCTTCGGTAGCTATTGCGTCGTATTTCGTCGTATTACCACAATTACCGAGCACAGAAACGCCTCCTGTTCAATGTGGCGTTGAATCTAACTCGCTAACAATGTCATTAATCTGAGAAAAATGGATTTATTCTTTCCATGTCAAAGCAAATAATAAATGCAATACTTTTCTAAATGTTACGACACTGGCGTTAAATTAGAAAACATATATTTAAGTATAAACTTTGAGCTCGTACTTTTAATATAAAGATATATTGTTTGCCCCCTCTCTTACAAAAGCTGATTTATGCCACATTCAGTGACAGTCGGGATATGATGAGACATACGCAATTTAATCTTGATATTCCTTAGTTCTGTTTATGTACATTTATCATAATATTTTTGTATCATTATTGAAGCAAAATTTCAACATTCTACAATTCTTCGATTATTAACACAATATGTTTATTTGTTTCTTTTGTTAACGACGATCCGGACCTGACAATCCAGTGATTGACATCATGAACATCGATCTACACATATGGGACACGGTGACCTGCATCAGTCAGGCAGACCATCGGATCCCGTTAGTCACCTCTTACGACAAGCTAGGAGTGCCGAAGATCTTTTATAAGGCGGATCTTTGAGGGTTCAAAATAAATCTGATGTCTTTATCTGACGATTAAAGTTACAAGGCAACTTGAGTGCGCATATCAACATGACGATTAATGTATTTGCAAGAGTCTGTTAGGATTAGCCTTGTACGTCTTGTGGTAGGAGACCATTGTAAGCCGTGTAAGCCGACTCACCTTTGTTGCTTGAGACAGCAATCGTTTCAAATATGTTTTAGTCCATGGTTATATATACCCACGGGAATCTGTCCCATTTTCTTATCTCATTCTGTAATCATAGATTATTATTGATTATCATCGCCCTTCAACTTACACATCCTGCTGAGAATGTCCAAGACGTTTATAGAGGATGATATATGATCTTCTTAATGCCAGATTCCTATTCCATCATAAAAAAGCCTTCCCAAAAGGACAAAGAGCGAACATTCAAGCTACGTATTTATGTGAAAGCGTAAATCACAGCTGTTGAAACCTTACTGACAAAGGGATATGTTTGTGTTGACAAAGTGAGTTGCGTTCCTTGGAGTTCCTGGGCCCCGTTCTTCAAAGCGATCATAGCGCTAAGATTATCGTAACTCTCATATTTTAACACAGACTTACGACTATCGTAGCGCTAAGATCGCTTTGAGGAACGGGGCCCCGATCCTGTGATTCGGCCATATTGCGAATGTTGCGTCATTCTTAGCAGTGTGACGATAATGAAATGGATGCATAAGACTTTAAGTCTACTCCCGTTACATCTGACACGCCAGTATACAACCTCGAACAGAATTTATAAAAATCTGAGGAAGTAATCCGAAGTGATGTAGGTTTCCAACCTTTTCCATTTCGTAAGAGCCAGGAGAATATACAAAATTTCACGTATGTCATAAGCACCCATGCCGTGTCACACACCGTTGAAGCGCGTTGCCTTAGATGATTACACTACCAATGCCTCTATTGGAGGGATATTAAGATAAAGGAAAATTACAATAGGCTGAATTTTAGGAATGTGATTTGCTTCTGTTCAAGACTGCGACACCACAACAGGGAGTGCAGGACTCATTTGTAATCTGTAACATATGCAATCTTCTATTCTATTCGTCGTGTAGGTCAGTTCGTTATAATCGTTATCTTTAGTTCGCTGTATCTAGAGCTAGTCAAGAGACTGAGGAAAATATACCACACCTTTCAGCAATTTTGGTCTCAGACTTGGGACAGACGGTCCCGAAATTAGGCATGCACAAGGTGAAGTTAAAATGACTATTTACCACAACCCGTAAGTACAAGGAGCCATCTATTCACTTTAGACCTGTACTATAAACGGGGCGGGTACAGGCGACTTCAGGTGGGAGCTACATGAGAATGTTTGGCCAGAAGGTAATCTTATCATGTGCGATCATATAACACCAGCGAAATAGTCACTTCTCTGCAACAAATTTACCAAACAGACACAGAAATAAAAGAGAATATGGAAACAAAAGTCTGCTCAAATATTGATTTCATCAAAAAGATTAAAAATAACAGCAAATTAGCTACAACACGACGAATGGCTTCATCTTTCACGTAGAGAGATCGTTCAACAGATCCGGCATCTGGTGTTTACATTCTTTAACTTTTGAGATATATTCCATCACTCTCTGCACATTTCAAACAGCTTCATGCGACTACTGCCAAAACTGTTATTGAATGCTCCAATGACAGGAAGATATACGGAAGCAGCATCAGTGTGCGACTGATGGTCAGATGGAATTCCTATTGAATTCCACCATATGTTCACGTCTTAATTTAGTGAACACAGGCCATACCCACGCAACGGGTTCAACATTTGCGGTAGGGTACTCTTACTGTTTCGCGAATATATGGTGTCATTGACAATGCCCTAGTCTGTCTCACAGTCCCATTATTTTCCCTACAGCCAAGCTGTCCCTGCAATGCTAAAGCCCTAAATGAAGCAAGTCTAGATTTCTCCAGATTCTGAATCTGTGTTCCCCTCTGGGGCTTCTTCTCAATTTATATGGGTTTATTTGTTACAATAAAATATATACTGTATATATATATATATATATATATATATATATATATTCAGAGACTAAGCGTTAGTCTAACAATGGCAGTTCACGGTGGGGACGGAAAGGCAAAACTCAAACATGAAGACGACAGCAACCATATTTATTATAGAAAACGGCTGAAGCGGTACAGATAATGGTAATCACGCACATCGGGACTGAGTGGCCAATGTTTCCGTTGTGGAGACACGCTCATTTATTCGCAGGAACGAAGTCGGACGCACGTTATTCATCGTCGTTGGTAAGGCGACAGCATTGGTCATTGCCACTACCCCAACAATCCGTCCACTTCTTCCCATGATCTGGGCCCGTCTCTTTAAGGGACCACGTCAGCCTGGTTTGTGGACAAAGATATTACGCCATGTGGGGTACAAGATCATTGACCCACACACATATACTTACGTAAGATCCACCGATGTAAGGACGGTTTAACTGACATTTTTAGAAATTGCTGAGTCCTGTCCGAAGGGGCTTTATGAAGAGACAGGAAACACAGAAGGTGTGCTGAATGCATTAAACATGCAAATGAAATAGAATTTCGGTTCACTTTGGACACATTAAAACAAGTAGGTATTCTGAATAAATTACGTCTTAAAGAAACTTATTGAAATGATTTGCCCTATGACAAATATTGATGTAGTCGGAATCGTGCAATAAACGCTTTCAACGATTATAAAAAGGGTCGATTTAACATATAATCTAGGTCCTTCAGGAGAGGCTACCAATATGCCAACATGTCTGTTCGAAGAAGTATCAAACAACTTTGTAATCGTTGAGAAGAAACCTACAAACATCTAGTCTCTGAAATGAACACATTTTACAAAAGTAACTGTCCTAAATTATAATGGTAAATGTAATGAAAATGAGCCAAAAGAAATATTTCATTTTCAGACTTGAAACTGTGGTAATCTACATTTGCAATACATTTTAAACTTGCATGGGCTTTCTTGGATATATTTGTTTACGGATCTGTTTGTCAAACTAAGCAGAAACCCAAATTTAACCAGTGTTGGATGAGATATCACCTGTTTGTCGGGAAGCCTTGGAGGACACCTTGTGTCTTCAATGACATTGCATCTCTCGTGAGAATATCGGGTTAAAATAACTCGTCAACAATATAATATGACACGTCAGGGCAAAACAAAAACCCAGTCTTGACTATTCTGAGAAACAGATTCCTTTGGGTGCGTAGGGAAAAATAGCTGTGAAAAATATATGAATGGATCACTGAAAACCAGCCATCGCACCAGGTGAAACCATGTTTGTTATGCGAGGCGACTAGACGTATTGAGAGTTCCGTCTTTCTTGAGAGTGTGTCGTGGGATGTGGCGATGTTTATTACATCAACCACTTGTTGGGATGGTTCAGACCATATTAGTTTAAACCTCCGTCATATACCTCTTATATTTCACAAACATTGCCCGGGGAGTATTTAAGGAGACTGTTATTGAAATTTAAGTGACCCCTATACTTTCGGTTTTTTTCCTGATCGCCTATATTTAAAAAAACCCAACATTTTATAGCGTATAGTATTGTGGCTTATAAATCTAAATTAAAACTATATTATAACCTCAATTGCTGGAAGTGAGACAGATTCATTATGTATGTTGAAACTGTCTCAGTTTCAGCTGACGTCATAAGAGGCGACTAATGGGATCTAATTGTCAGGCTCGCTGAGTTGGTTGACACACGTCATTGTATCCCAGTTGCATAGATCAATGCTCATGCTGTTGATCACTGGGTTGTCTAATCTTGACTCCATTATTTACAGACCGCGGCCATATATGTGGAATGTTGCTAAATGCGGTGTTAGACAACAAACAAATAAAATGGTATATGAGGCATCTAGCAAGGAAATGACCTTTGCTCAATTTACGTTCATTTATGCCGTAACGCCTTTATGCCTTTATGCCTTATACGCCAGCAGCGACGCCCACACACGTTACATTAATTATTTATATAGTTCATTGTCAGCTGATACATGCTATGTCCTGCATACGACGATGGCTACCATAATTTACTCTATTTTGGAACCAATTCGCTGGCACAATCACTTGAACAAATAGCGGCAATGACGAACGTAAACATACTAAAACAGTTATCAGATGAAGTCGCGTCATAAACAGGAAATCAGCGCCAGAGACAGGTATAGAAAAAGTGTTAAGATCGCTGGAGCGGGCTTCAACACGCTCGCTCTGTCGGGCGTAATGACTAAGCCAGTCGCCATGGCAACCATCGGTCGTAACGTGATCCTGTCAGGCTAGACGGCTTACTAACTAGAAACACGTGCCACGCAGATGGAAAATAGGCCGAATGAAACACATTGGTGGTGTTTAATCACTATCTTTACACATTGAAAACATGCTTGACGTAAAAAATATATTTATATTTTGTGTGGAGACATCAGTGGTGTCAAATGGTCCGATGAGCTGTATGGAAATCGAGGCCATACTGGGTTAGGCGATGTTTTCAAGCGTGACATATCTTCACCACCAGTCATGCCTGAAGAAGCGTCCATGACAGGAGCAAAATGACTGTACTTTATTTTAAATATTTCAATAGGGAAATATGAAAAAATGTTTTCAGTTCAATATGAAACTGGATACACATTCTACATGTAATGAATGTCATGTTTGAAACGCCTGCGTTCTTTTTGTCACAGTTGCGTTTGCGTGTAGCATGGTTTCCATTATTCAACGATATTGCTATGTTGATACAAAACGTGCACATTAAAACATCGTTAGCTGACTCTCCTATGGGGCGATGTTACGTTATGGTGACAGCTTTAGTGTCGCTGTTGCCGTCTGTGAAAATATACGTTTTGTTTGTGTATATATATGAATAAATACATATGATTATGTTACCACTTTAAAAACAGATCATATGCTTGTTGATGTACATGTTTCAGTATCTAGTATATGGTCTCTGGTTTGAGTGATTGAGGGTGGTATGGTTTGAGGCCGAATTTAGCAATATTCCAACACCATTACGGTAGCTGCATAAATAGAATTGACATATTTATCCATATGTATTTGTTTGTTAAACTGTATATATGGTTGTATGACGATATGATGACAATATGATTTTACTACATGACGATATGATGACAATATGATTTACTTTGTGAAACAGCAGAGATGTGAAATATATTTATTTTAATACATGTTTGATGCAATACGTGTGATTGGAAACATTGTATAAGAGTTTTATCGTTATTTACAATATGTACTTGTGTATTTTCAGGTGAAAAAGTTGACTTGGCTTTGCATGTGTTTGTGACGGTTGCCATGGGACGGAATGTGGAAACCTTCTGGTGACGACCTGTTATCGTGTTCATGATATTATCCGAATCGCACAATGGGTATTTTATGGTTATGGGAATGGTTTTCTCACTTGTATTTGGAAGAGCCTTCTCTCTACATACGGTAGTTTGTCGAAAAGTATTTGATTCAGCTTTCATGCTTTTTATCATTATCTATTTGAAACAATTTTATAAGCTTTCTGATACATATTTGAAACATTGTATGCTTGATGATACATATTTGAATCAGTATATATGCTTGTTTGTACATGTTTAAAACTGCAGTTTATATGCTTGTTGGTAAATATTTATAACTATCTATATACCTAATGGTAAATATTTGAAAGCGTTTATATCCTTATTGAAGCATATTTAAAATATTGTAGATGCTTTTTGGTAAATTATTTAAACAGTTTATATGACTAATTATGCATATTTGAATATGAAATAATTTACATGCTTGCTTTTACATGTTTGAAAGTACAGTTTATATGCCTTTCGGTAAATATTTGAAATAATTAGTATGCGTGTTGATAAATATTTGAAACAGTTTATATGTTTGTATACATATTTGAAACAGTTTATAAGTTTGTGAGTGCATGTTTGAAATAGAACAGAATACATGTACGGGGCTACTGCTACATATTAAAACCATCTATATGACTGCATTTTTGTCTTTCTAACAGTGTATATGCTTATTCTTGCAGAGTTGAACAGTAGCTAATAAAAAATATCCCAAAAATATGCTCGTTAGTTATCTAAAGCATTAATATGTTTCTTCTTGCAAACAATATATATGTTTGTTTATCAAAAGCTGTACATATGCTTGCTGGAACATAGCAAAATATGTATACATGCTTGAGGTTGCATATAGAAACAAATGTTTATCATTGTTTTTCACCTGAAACATTACATATGTTTGTTACTCATCAAAAACTGTTACACATCGTAAACAATATAAAGGCATATTGAAGAGGAACACTTTTATGGATCGACAACTTCTTTATTGCAACAGATGCCACGTTTCGGTGTAGATGCTAACACTGTCATCAAGTAAGTGATGACGGTGTTTGCATCAACACAGAAACGTCGCATCTATTTCAATAAAGAAGTTGACGATCCATAAAAGTGTTCCTCTTCAATATGCCTTTATATTGTTTACGATGTGTAACAGTCTTTGATGAGTAGCAAACATATGTAATGTTTGCCACATAAAGAAGATATAGGCATATTGTTGTCCTGATTCTCCTTTCACGAAGCAACCGTTACTGAGGTTAACCTTAACTCCCATTCTTAAACATTGCACTAAGGTTACCTTAGTGACTTACGATCAACTTAGTGCTTTGTGAAAGGAGGCCCAGCATGGAACGCACAAAAACACACCAAAGGGCAATTTAATTTTTCACTTGAAAAGATCAAACAAAACCAAATACTTACACATGGCAAACGTAAAAAAGATATGGCTTCGCATGTCATTGTTTACATGTGTAAAATTTGCCAATGTCTACCTCATGCTTCCCACAAAACGATTTCGAAGTTTTGTGACATCGAGTATTTGTACATCTATAAAACAAATCCCGTGGTCGCAAGACTCTTCTTGAAATCGCATCATTGTACCTTTAATGAAATGCAGATACCAAAGGCTTGTCCGCTTGAACAGCACTCAGCACAAAGCAAAACAAGATAAATATATAATAATGCGTAAACTTATGTGTTAAATCCTTCTTACAGCCTAAAGCAATGTCACCCAACCGCAAAGTGAATTTAGGATTCCAACCGTATGTATGGTCATGCGTGTATGAAAATTCATTAAATAAAGATGCTACTAGGAATTCCCAAAGAAACGAGCCTTCCTCAGGATCACGTGAAGGACCCTTTGTCACTCTGAATCTTAATGTATGAATCTAAATATTAAACAGAGGAGACGGCCTCATGTGTTTCGTCTGTCTCTTAACACATCTGAACCATTATGCACGCCAACGGTTGCATATCTGACACATTACACTGAAATTCACGGTGCAAATGGAAACATTGTACTACATATAATGCGCTAGTGCAGAATAATAGCAGGTCTTGGCATCTTCAGATACTGATTTCATTTGATGTGGCGGGAAAATACCTGCGAAATTTACAATAATGAATCAGAGAAAATCAGGTGTTAGCGGAAAGTTTGGGCATGGCCTTTACTACCATTAGCACTTGCCATTCACATAGTTCCCTGAAAAGTACATATTTACAGCCTGACGCCAGACAAGGTTCTGCTACACTAAATAGAAATCAGTTGCTCCCCGAGGGAGTATCGTAAGTAAACTTCTGTTCTGATTGAAGCGTGTGACAGCTTTGATTGGAGGATATTGCGTACGATATGTTTTTAAATGTACACCCACCCAGTTATACACTGAACACATTATTAAATATCAAGTGCTGCCTATTTAAACACGATGACTTATGCTGAATGCGTGCGCAGATAGGTGACATTTGGTGCGGAACTGGGGTTGGTGTCTTCCGCTTCCTGTTTTTATTGCAGCTCCGAGGGTAAACACGCTGTCTTTCATCTCCTCGGAGAAGAAGAAATCGTGATTCACCACTGAACCAGACTCGCCTCCAGTCTCCACGGTTCCAGTGCCTGACCACAAGCGATTGTGCCGATGAAAGTCTTTCAAGACAGGGGCGACAACTGGCCTTCCTGGGCGAATATATATAAATAGATTATAATAATATTCTCCCTGGCTGAGGCAAGACGATGACGCAAGTGAGCAACCCGGATGTAGCGGTCCTGGGCCTGGCCCATGGGTGGTATTTCTTGGACGGCCGCTTCTCGGGCGATCTTGTGTCTGCGGGAAACGATCCGAAAGGTGCTCTGATGAACGTTGAAATATTGGGCAACTGCAATCTTAGCAGCTTCAAGGCGGCCTATGGCGATGTTTCGAATTGCGGCACTCAGTCCTCTTTTCCAGGCAAAAACGAATGACAAAATTAAACACAACGTTTGCGTTTTTATAGTGATCGATACCGCGTGCTTTTTCCGCTTACTTGCACGTGTATTTTGCTCTGCATGTTTTCTTGGTGACATTTTGTCGAATATTTCTCCCAAAGGTTCTAACACGAGGGAAAAAGTTAAAATTGCCGCGTTTTGGCGTTGAAGCTGTGCAATCACACAAAGATGACGTTTTGCAGTCCAATGATGTCAAAATCGTTTCGAGTGAGTGAGTGAGTTTAGTTTTACGCCACTCTCAGCAATATTCCAGATATATGACGGCGGTTTGTAAATAATCGAATCTGGACCAGACAATCCAGTGATCTACAGCATGAGCATCGATCTGCGCAATTGGGAACCGAT